>PVIC010030899.1:0-21612 GCA_004025085.1 Thryonomys swinderianus
GAAGGAAACTAGCAATGGAGAGAAGGTTCTGGTCGCTTTCTTGGAAAAGGCTGCCGAGTCCGTCCGGTACATCTCGAGGCACGTGAGGAAGGAGCACCTCGTGAGCCAGGTGAGGCCAGCGCTCGCGCAGGGGCCCGGGCGGGGAGAAAGACTAGCGTTTGGGGTTCAGTCACCACAAAATGCTGTCATTGCTAACGTGGTGTTACCAGCCGCCCCTGTGTGCGCACCAGTTTTAAAACAAACCTGACGTACAAGAGGGACTTGTCTTAGTTTTCAGGGAAAAAGTAAAAAATACAATGACCAGAAGTGTAGAAGCTACAGAATAAGAACGATTCTGTGTAATTCCTCAATTCTATTTTATATCTCAATTGTACATTTTCAGGAATTTGTCTCTGATAATTCATCTCTCATTTTTCATGGGATTGTGGATACTTTCTTACATAGTATTTAGAAACAAAAGGCAAAAAAATTAATGTTACTTTTCTGTTATGACTGATATTTTGTTGAGGGAAGAGGTTCAGTTTACTTAACCTATAATTTTTTTTTTTTTTTTGAGACAGGGTCTTGCTTTGTAGTTCAGGCTGGCCCTGAGCTCACTATGTAGCCCAGGCAAGTCTCCAACTCAGCAGTCCTCCTGCCTCTGCCTCCCGAGTGCTGGGATGACAGGCGTGAGCCACCACGCCCGGCACTGTGGAATGTGGTATTGATTGTTGGTGGGCGTGAGTCTCCACGCCCAGAATTGTATGTGGTTACCAGGATGAAACTCAGAGCCTTGTGCTTGCGAGGCAGGCGCCAGAACCACTGAGCTAAATCTCCGGCCCCTATAATTTTTTTTTTTTAAAGTATAAAGCTGTGCCAATGACCCACACCTAGTCCTAGCTACTCAGGAGGCTAAGGCAGGAGGACCATTTGAGGCCAGAAGTTTGGAACCAGCTTCAGAGCAAGATTCCACCTCCCCAGAAAAAGTGTAGATTCCAAAGTCAAAGCAGCCCTGGGCTAGGGTCCCACCCCCGCCGTGCACCTCCGGGACAAGCTGCTTCGCCTTCCTTCTGTGTTTGGAAACCTGCCTTGAAGAATGTGCTGAAGAACGAAAGCAGAATATGAAATACACAATGTGCCCAAGGACGGTGCTTAGCAAAAGTGTCACCTGTATGCCAACTTTCGAGAGCGGTTATCTTACTCCAAAGTCGGTGAGAGTCGGCAGCCGGAACCCACACAGCCTGTGTAAGGGCCGCCCTGGAAGTCTCCGCTCGCGCTCTCTCCCCGCCTGTCGCAGCCCGCGCTCACTTCAGGGCTTTCTAAGAACCAAAAAGTGTTTGTAGAACAAGCAGTTCAGCTTGGTCTTTACATCTTTTAAAAACACAGATACAGGGCCGGAGGGGTTAGCTCAGTGGTTCCGGCGCCTGCCTCGCAAGCACAAGGTCCTGAGTTCAATCCCTGGTAACCACATACAGTGCTGGGCGTGGAGACTCACGCCCACCAGCCATCAACACCACACACCACAGTGCCGGGCGTGGTGGCTCACGCCTGTCATCCCAGCACTCGGGAGGCAGAGGCAGGAGGATGGCTGAGTTCGAGGCTTGCCTGGGCTACACAGTGATCTCAGGGCCAGCCTGAACTACAAAGCGAGACCCTGTCTCAAAAAAAAAATAATACATTTAAAATATATATGTAAAATAATATTAATATAAAAATATTTTTATATATTTATATATGAGGGTTAAAATCATCAGTAATCCCACAACTTAACGCTGGCATTTTTGAACACTTGAGTGCGTCTCCTTCGCGTATCTCTGGGCGGTCTTGCTCTGAATCCTCTGAAGCCCGGAACGCAGTCTGACTCACCCGCAGCTCCGAAGCAGGGCGCGCCCCGCCGTCCGGTCAGAGGCCCCTCCCGCGCCATCCTCCGCACAGCCGCTCCTCAGCTGATGCCAAGGCGCCACCGAAAACACGATCAGCCGGACGCCGCGGCCGCCCTGCCTGCCCTGCGCCGGGGCCCCGCTTAGCCCCCGCGGCCCGAGCGGCCCCAGCTGCGCCGGGACTGACCGTCCGCGCCCGGGCCGAGCGCGCGTCCCGCTGGGCACCTGCGAGCGGCTCCCCCGACGCCCGGCTGCGGCCGGCCCGAGGCACGCCGCCCAGGCCGAGGGCCCCCCCCGCTTCGCCGGCCGGACGGGGGCTCCGCCCCGCTCTGCCGTCCCCGCTCCCGCCGCCCGGCCCCGCAGGGCCTGCCACTGCGCCCCGCCAGGCCTGGGCGTTGGCCGCTACCGATTTCATTATTTCCGGTGTGTGCCAGGCACCGGCGGGCGAGGGAGCTGGCCTAGTGTCTGTACAAGTCAGGCTTCTCGCGTGTGCTCGGCAGCGCGCACGGACGCGCAAGGGGCCCTCGGCCCGGCCCGGCCGTGCCGCCCGGCGCGCTCCTGCGGGGCTCCCACGGGCCCTGCGCGGAGTCGGGGCGGCCGCACGCGTGTCTGCCGACCTCGGCGCTGTAGACCTGAGCCTTGATCTTTTTAAGTCCCCTCGTGAGTCCGCGGCAGCTGCACAGCCCTGCGGATAAGCGGTCTTCTCCTCTCTTCCAGGTGGTGCAAGACTGGAAATTTGTGGCCCAAGTGCTCGACCGGGTCTTCCTGTGGCTCTTCCTGGCGGTGTCGGTCACAGGCTCCGCTCTGATTTTCACCCCGGCCCTGAAGACGTGGGCGCGCGGCTCCCCTTAGCGGCGCCCTGGGCGGCGGGACCGTTCCGCGCGGGCCGAGCCGCCGAGCCGAACCGAGCAGCGCACGCCCAGCCGCGGCCCTCCGGCCCTTCCCCAGGCGAGCGCGCTTGCCGGAGGGACTGGGTCCGCGGGCGGCTGCCGCGCGGGCGGCGGGTCCCATCCCTTTTTTAGGTATAGCTCTGGTAAATGGTTTGCATGCTGAGCTTTTAAAAACCTGTTCTCAAGCTGCAGCTTATTCACGCGCGTTGTGACTGTTGACGTGTTCAGTCTATTCCAGGTCTCCGACTTTGTGTTTTCTGTGTGTGCCTTTCCTGTTCTTTTGGAGCTTTCCCCTTTTCAGGCTTGAGAGACTCGGTTCCTGTCTTCCCCTTATTAGTTTGAAGGTTAAACTTCTATTAATGTATTAATAAATGTTTCGAACTCTTGGCGGTGAAGTCTGCACAGAAACACATGCCCCTGGCCCTCTCCAAACCTCCCACGGCACCCGCTTCCCTCCTCTCTTTATAGCTCCTGTTTTATATAAATCACCAGAACTTTAACTTCAGGTTACTCATTTTTATGTGTCTCCTTTTTAAGAATTACTTACAGTACATTTTGTCCACAACCACACTGTAGACAATTTTAGTTTTTGTTTACAAATGTTTTCTGTCTAGTTTTTCTTTCTGGGATTTGTTGTTTCAGAGGAACATACCTTCAAGCGATTCCTTTCAGTGTGTGTGTGTCTGTGTGTGTGTAATGAGACCTCGCTAGGTCGCCCATACTGACCTTGAACTCCTGATTTCACGGGGTCCTCCGCCTCAGCCTCTTGAGTGGCTAGGATTACAGGCACCTTCCACTGCACCTGACTCCACGGAACTGTTTTAGAAAGCTTTTGAGTACAGTAGCCTTCCTTAGCTTTACATTTTTGAAATTGAAACTGCTTTTACCCTCACATTTGGATGAGTTGGCTGATTGTTATCAGTGAGAAATACGATGAATGCGGATTCTTACTTCTTGCCCTACATGCTTTTATTTTTTCCTTCCTAAATCTCTTATGCTTTTATCTTTGGACTTTGGAATTTTCTCCTATACCTGTCTTTTTGCAGGGTATTCTTCATTCCTCTGGCTTCACATTTATGACCAATGTTTTCAAATCTGCAAATTTTCTTTTCCTGTTTGTGTTAGATTTCCTGGCCTTCATCTTCTCTTTCTTCCCCTTTTGAAATTTCTAGTAGAGGTGTCTTGGCATTGCTGGATCTGCCCTCTATGTTTGTTAACTAATTAATCTCTCTCTCCACCTTTTGTCCTTTAACTCTTTATACATTGTCAGCCTGAGCTGAGAGTTAACAAAGTTGATCTTTAGTGGTGGTGTATTCTGCTATTACCCCACCTCTCAGGTAGGGATTTTGTTTGTCTCTTCATGAATAAAACATGTATTTGATTTCCTAAACTGCTTTTTTTTTTTTTTAGCAGGGTCTTGCTTTGTAGCTCAGGCTGGCCCTGAGCTCACTATGTAGCCCAGGTAAGCCTCGAACTCAGCAATCCTCCTGCCTCCGCCTCCCGAGTGCTGGATTATAGGCGTGAGCCACCACATTTGGCACTGTGGTATATGGTTATTGGAGATCAAACTCCAGACCTTGAGCTTGCGAGGCAGACACCGGAACCACTGAGCTAAATCCCTGGCCCGTTAATTCTTCTTCTGACTTCGATGCTTTTGGTGGTTGCTTTACTCAAATATGTGGTGTTTTTTCGTGTTGCAAGTGAAAATGTTCCTAATGTCAGGAACCCTGGCTTCGGCCACGGCGCGAGGCGGCTGTCTTTCCTGTCTGTGGCTAGCTAGGGGCTTTCCAGGGATAGGGAGCAGCTTACCTTCTGATCTGGAGTGCCTCTCCTGGACAGCAGCTGTGAGTTCTCCTGGGCCAGGACAGACGCTGTTAGATTTGGCAGAATGATTTGTCTTTTAACGGTTTCTTCACAGTTTCCTGGATGTTCGTGATAGTTTCCAAGACGCTTTTGTGTCCAGTCAGATTTCTATCCTGTTCATAGTAACCTTCTTTCCACACTCAATCTCTCCTTCCCTTGCCCCCGGACCCTCCTCTGGGAATCTGTTCCTTGTCCCTCTCTTGGTCTTGTGTGGCGCGCTTCCCTAGGCCTAGGAAGTGCTTCCATGTGTTCTATTCTTAAACAAACACTAAGGTATAATGAACGGAAGTAATAAAATAGTTTTCAAGCCGAGTGGTTTTTGTTGTTTTGCTTTTGGTACCAGGGATCAAAATCGGGACCTTGAGCTTGTGAGGCAGGTGTCAGAATTGCTGAGCTAAATTCCTGGCCCTAGAGTGCTTTAAAAAGAGAGCTATGCAGGGCCGGAGGGTTAGCTCAGTGGTTCCGGCGCCTGCCTCACAAGCGCAAGGTCCTGAGTTCGATCCCTGGTAACCCCATATAATGCTGGTTGTGGAGACATGCCCACCAACAATCAACACCGCATACCACAATACCGGGCATGGTGGCTCACGCCTGTCATCCCAGCACTTGGGAGGCAGAGACAGGAGGATTGCTGAGTTTGCGGCGGCTTGCCTGGGCTCCATAGTGAGCTCAGGGCCAGCCTGAACTACAAAGCGAGACCCTGTCTCAAAAGCAAAAAAAAAAAAAGAGAGCTATGCAGTTCAAATAATCCTCAAACATATTTAAGGTCCATAAACATATTTAAGTTCCATAAAAAGAAGTCACATTTATATTTTTAAGTGCTATATTTAAACCATAACATTTAACATAATCAATGTATTTGTTCTCAATTGACAGCAAACTGTATGCTAGAGAGCTGTATTATTATGCTATGTGCCTACACCGGGGCTCCTTCCATGATCCCAATGTCCTTTGACTGGATTTTTTAGAAAGTGGAAACATGGAGCCAGAGATTTAGCTCAGTAGTTCCTGCATCTGCCTAGCAAGTGCAAGGTCCCTGGTTCAATCCCCGGTAACCACATACAATATCGGGTTGGTGGTGACTCAGCAATCAGTAGCACATACCACAGTGCCGGGCGTGGTGGCTCGCACCTGTCATCCCAGCACTCGGGAGGCAGAGGCAGGAGGACTGCTGAGTCCCAGGCTTGCCTGGGTTACATAGTGAGCTCAGGGCCAGCCTGGACTACAAAGCCAGACCCTGTCAAAAAAAAAAAAAAAAAAAAGGAAGAAGAGGAAGAGGAAGAAACAATGTTACTCATGTTATCTTGAGAAAAGAGCCTCAAAGGTAAAAGTGGAAGATGGAAAATAGTTACAGAGAACGATGTACAAAGAGAAAGGCTAGAGGGGAAAAGACAAAAGTAACATGAATTCCTTTGTCAAGGTAGATGTTTTGTTTTTCTGATTTAAAACAGATCTTTAGGGCTAGGGTTTGCTCAGTGAAAGAGTGCTTGCCTAACATGTAGAGCCCAGGTACCAGAAAAAAAAAAAAACTTTAAAAATCTTCTAAGAGTATTTATTTGACAAATCATCAGTGTGAAATAAAACAGAATTCCCAAGATGCTAGCTCACAGGAAAGGAACTGCTCCAAAATGTACAAGACTGTAATTTCTTACGGAAGAAATAATTTTATTTCCAATTTCAATACAATAAACAAACGGAAAACACTGATGAAAAGAGATGACAAAGACAACTTTTATCGACACACCATAGGTTGCTTCAGGTTTGCCCAGCCCCCACCCCGAAGTCCTCCCATTTTGGCCGACCTGACACTTCCACAGTACTTGCGCATCTCTTCCTCAATACATAACTTCTCCTAGAAGGTCACAAGTTCTTGGGAGCAAAGCCTCTCCCCTGCCCAGCCAGTGCCCAGCAGCACACTGAGCGTGCACGCGAGCCCCTTGCCAGATGCAGGGTGCAGTCTGCACCCGAGACGCCAGGGCCCTGCTGTGGGAGGCCTGGCCCGCTGCGCACCGCCCGGAGGCGGGAGACGCCCGAGAAGCGGGGCTGGTGGCGGGAAGGCAGGCCACCGGGCGCTGTCCTCGGAGGGTGTGACGGCCCCGCCTCGCTTGCTCCTCTTCCCGGCCGCCAGGAAGCAGAGCTCCCGCCCGCGTGCCCCCCACAGACGCGCAGGCCACGCAGCGAGCCCAGCGTGCGCCGAGACCTCCAGAGCCGAGAGTCAAAGATCAGCTTTCCGCCTCCAAGTGGATTATCTCAGGTGTTGGCCACACTAACACAGATGCTGTGATAGACTCTGATTGTGGGGTATTTCTTTCAACTAGTTAATGTGTCAAATCACTCTGACAAATGTGAGCTACACCCAGACACATCCGCAGGAAAGCAAAAGGCAACAGCTCACAGCGTTGCCAGCACCAGCAAGCCCAGGTTCTAGCTCGCGTCTCCTGCGCTGGGAGGCCAGACAACAGCGCACGCCGGGACACGAACGGCGTGGCTGATGCTGACTACACAGTTTGGCCACATTCTGGGTCACTCACGCCCCTGGAAGCCGGATGGACAGACAGGAGAAGTTAGCTCTGGGCGCCATGTCGCCGAACATCTAATATCCTCCCCGCTGAGGCTTCCAGGAAGGGGTGCGGACTCCTCAATGTGCAACATACGTTTCCTTCCCATCTGGTCTTCAGCTGAGTAGACGGAGGCCTTGGCCTTTCCTTGGTGAGGATACAGAACCCAGAGTGTCCGTAGCTTCTGAACACATTAAGGTTTTCTTGTGTTCCCAAGCAGTGGCTGTAGAAACAACCCTGCAGTTCCAAATACACAGACAAATATAAATACCCAAAGAAATATTCTATCAACCACCATGGCCACATATTTCCAGTCATCTTCTACCTGAAATACAAACAAAAAGTCAAAGCTATTTTTGGAAATCCAAACCACATGTTTATTGTGCAAACAATAAACTTCTTTGAAAGCCTTTTTTTTTTTTTTTTGAGACAGGGTCTCGCTTTGTAGTCCAGGCTGGACCTGAGATCACTATGTAGCCCAGGCGAGCCTGGAACTCAGCAATCCTCCTGCCTCTGCCTCCCGAGTGCTGGGATGACAGGCGTGAGCCACCACACCCGGCACTGTGCTGTGTGGTATTGATGGCTGGTGGGTGTGAGTCTCCACGCCCAGCATTGTATGTGCTTACTGGGGATTGAACTCAGGACCTTGCGCTTGCGAGGCAGGAGCCAGAACCACTGAGCTACCCTCCAGCCCTGTAATTTAGTTTTATCTGAAGAGGGTGAACGCACCTCCGCTGGCACCTTCTGGAGCTGGCTGTGGATAAGCCAGGACTCCCTGGGGTGCAGAGCTCCTCTCTGAGTGCAGGAACACTCCGGGCAGTAGCTGCTCAGAGGGCTCAAGCAGTGCCAGGCCCCGTGGAAGGATGCAGAGTTTTTAGAGGCAGAACGAGGAGCTGAGGTGCAGGCCTCGGGTCCTACTGATTACTTCCAGGCAGGGCAAACGGCCCTCCCGAGCCCAGCACGCTGCGCGGGGGAGGGCCTGCGGCCTGTGGCTGACCCCTGCAGCCCTTCACCCCCAGGTTTCTGGGGCTGTCTTCAGAGCCTGCACAGCAGTAACCGAATCAGCAGCAACGCTCCAAGACTCCACAGAAATGCCACTCTGACGTGCAGCTTTCTGGTTTCCTGCCCCACGATGCATCCCGCCAGGCATTCCCCGGATCCCAGCCTCCACACCTACCCTGGATCTCGCACACTTTCACTAAGAGACGCCGGTGCGAGCAGCACTAGCACAGGCCAGACCCAGGTGCACAGTGTCGGTTCTCAGGCGCCCGTAGCCAGTCAGCCTTGCAGTTTGGAAAACTGGCGGGATCCCCCGCTGTGTCTCTGGACGACGGAGGCTGTCTGCGTGCTACTGTTGGACTGCAGACACCGGGAGCAGAATGTGGGAGTGCTAAAACTGGCCCTGAGCCTCATTCGGTCTGCACCTAAAGCCACGCAGAGTGGCTGGAGCCGCCAGCGCGGGACGGTCAGCTGCTGCGGCCTGCAGCCGTGTCTCCTCCGCGGCCGGCGCTGTGCCGTCCTCGCCTCTCTGCTGGCTTCGTTAACCACGGCTGCCCCGACAAGCGCCTTCACCAGCTCTCACGGGGCCAAACGCAGCGTCAGAGATGAGCCGTCCTAGCCCGGCTCAGGCCCCGCCGGTGCAGGAGCGGAGCCGGGTCCTCGGAGAGCCACTGGCCTTCTCAGAGCAGGCCCCGCGCCCAGAGCCCGGCCCGCCCGGGGCCGCCCAGTCTGCCGGACGCAGGCCGCCGGGCGGGGACGCGCACTTACCGCTTTGGCCTCGCTGTGGCTCTGCATGTTTTCTGCTATGAATGCAATGCCGTCGATCACATCCTCCACCTCCGGAAAACGCTCTGAAGGCCGCCTCGCCCATCGTGGGGGCCGACGGCCCGACCTCCTGCTGGCTGCTGATTCACCCGACCTCTGGCAGTGACGGCATCCCGGAAGAGGCCTGGGTCCTCCGTGACTCGCAACTTTGTCCTTGGGAGGCCAACCGGCGGGGCCCTCAGAGTTTCCACCGGAGCCGGCTTCCTTCTTCCTGTCCAGAGGCCGCCTCATCATCAGGATCCGAGGGAAGAGCTGCAGGAAAACCGTCCTCACCCAGTCGGGCATGGTGTGTGTGGCTGGCGTGCGGTAGTGTATGTTCAACACGAACACGGTCACCACGATGGACAGAGTGACAAAAATCATGGTGAACAGGAGATACTCACCCACCAGGGGGATCACCAGAGATGTGGATGGGATAGTTTCTGTAATCACCAGCAAAAACACAGTCAGAGAAAGGAGCACTGAAATGCAAAGCGTCACCTTTTCGCCACAGTCCGAAGGAAGGTAAAAGACCAGCACAGTTAGAAATGAAATAAAGAGGCAGGGGATGATCAGATTAATGGTGTAAAACATGGGCAATCTCCGAATGTAAAAAGAATAGGTTATGTCTGTGTATATTTCTTCACAACAATTGTATTTGATGTCATGCTTGTAGCCAGAAGCATCAATAATTTCCCATTCACTGTTTTCCCAAAAGTCATTCATATCTACTTTAGAGCCAATGATTAGAAGGTCAATTTCAGCTTTGTCGTATGTCCAGGAACCAAATTTCAGGGAACAATTTTGATGATCAAAAGGGAAAAAGGTGATATCCATAGGACAAGAACTCTTAAAAATAGCTGGGGGGGTCCAGGTGATGGTGCCATTATATTTAAGAAGAGCTTTTGTCTTGCCTTCAACTTGGAAGTCGCCCACAGCACTGCAAAGGAAATGAGACAGCGTCAGTACCCCCCGGCTGCTAAGGGCCAGCGTGGCCCACAGGCCACTGAGAGGGAGCCCGTGGCCGTCACACACTCGTACTTGTTATAGAGAACAATGTCAGGCTTCCAGATCTTATCTGCTGGGACATGAAGAGTCTCAATGCCATCATATTCCTTTGGATCCCAACGCAATTTATAATCATTCCAGATCTAAAAGAAATAAAAAGCAGCTTTTAAAACAAAATCTTAATGTTTCGATTTTTGAAAAAATTCTTATCTGAGGAGTATTTTGGTTTCTTTTGTTTTGTTTTGTTTGAGACAGGATCTTAATATGTGGCTCAGGCTGGCCCCGGACTTACTGTCTAGCCCAGCCTGACTTCAGACTCATGGTGGTTCTCTGCGTCCTGAGCGCCTGAGCTGCAGGTGTGGGCCAACATGCCCGCCACGAACAGTACACTGGTTTCTACCAAAAGGTGAGAATCTTATCCATGGGAAAGAGCCAAGCTGATTTGAAAAATATTTAATTAATTATCTATTTACTGTTAGCCAGCCAAGGTTACAGGCTTAACTTTCATGTTTCATGAAATACAATCAAGTTGAAATAGTGACCCACTTCTTTTTTTATTTTTTTTAATTTTGAGACAGGGTCTCGCTTTGTAGTTCAGGCTGGCTCTGAGCTCACTAAGTAGTCCAGGCAAGCCTCGAACTCAGCAATCCTCGAACTCAGCAATCCTCCTGCTTCTGCCTCCCGAGTGCTGGGATGACAGGCATGAGCCACCACATCCGGCATTGTGGTATGCGGTGTCGATTGTTGGTGGGTGTGTCTCCATGCCCAGCATTATATGTGGTTACTGGGGATCGAACTCAGGACCTTGCACTTGCGAGGCAGGCGCCGGAACCACTGAGCTAACCCTCCGGCCCTGACCCACTTCTTATATTCAAAATGTAGTTCATGTGTTTAATGGTAAGAATGTTCCAAAATCTGTGTAAAACATTAGGACTTCTCAAGAGGGAACAGTTTAACTGATAAAACCAGACGGCAGGAATCTAACATCCACGCTCTTGAGCTCTGCTGTTGATCTGTGGGGCCGAGACCAGCGGGGACCACAGAGCCAGTAACATCAGACCTGGAGCAGAAGCTACACCTAGAGATAAGAGTCTGGGGTACTGGACAAAAAGGACAGGAGTCTGCACAGCCCAGGCTCCTGCACCTGTGGAGCTCACATCCAGCCAGCTGGCTCCGGTGCTGGACCTTAGGCCTTGGAGAGGAAGAGCGGGTGATGGTTCACATCGATCACAAGCTGGGGACAGAAGGAGGCGGCAACGGGTGGATTCTATCTGCCCAACAATGTTGAGTGTACACCTGAGCACCCACATAAAAGAAAGAGACACATACGTGACGTAACCACAAATTGGTTTCCATGATCTGGTTTACTTCATCCTGGGAAGAAGAAATCATATATTTAGGCTTAAATATGCTATTAACAGAGACAGGTCTTAGAGTAAGAACGACAACAGGCAAGAGACCACCCTGCGTTACTCATGCTGTCCAGGGCACGCAGCACGGGCACGCCGCGGGGACCGCAGTGCTCCCGACGTGCCCCAGCCCTCTGACTGGAACCGTGCCGGGCTAAAGAAGTAAAGCGGGGCGCGCACAGGGAGGGCAGAGGGTGGAGTCAGGGTGTGTCCTCTGCATCTCTGGCGACGGCGTGACAAGACCCAGTCTGCAGAGCTGTCGCTGTTTCAGGTCTCCCTCTCGCGCGGCCTTTGGTCACTCTCGCCCGCAGAGGTTTCTGGGGCTGGGCGGGAATGAGCAGAGGAGACCCGGGGCAGCGGGGAGGCGCGCCGCGGGCCTCCTGTCCCTTTCTGCACGCGCCCTAAGGCCTCAGGGCCCCCCAGCTCCGTGCCCCCCGCCCCGTGCTCACCGGAAACGGTCGCCTCTGCTCCCCACCGCAGTCTGCTCGCCGCCCAGCACCCTGGTGTTGCCCGAGCCGTCGCCCCAGCATTCACAATGCACACGTCTATCGGCAGGCACTCGTGACGGAAAACGAGCCTACCTCTGCGCGTCTCAGCGGTTCTGGGTTAGACATACACTTAATAAAATGCATGTGGACACACATACGTGTATAACGTAAGATGGAAGGAACGTGACGACACATACACTCCTCGGAGGAGCCACGTCTCAGCGGACCCAGAGCCGTCTCACGGCGGAGTCCGGCTGACATCCGGTGGACAGACCCTCCGTCTCCGCCCGCTCAACTGGGAAGGCCCTGAAGTCCGCCTCCACCGCCCGGCAGCTCTGCAGCGCCAGCACGGAGGCTGCGGACCAGGGGGCCAAGGGGTCCGCCGCTGCATCTCCGCGGCCGCGGTGGGCACCACACACTCGCCCGGCCCCGCTGCCGAGAGCCCGCAGCGCGCTCCGGGGTGAGGCGCTCGCGGCAGGCCGGGCTACTCGCTCGCTCGGGGCCTTCCGCAGCTTCTCGCAGAGCTCTGACTCGGCTTCCCTCCAAGGGCTGGCGGTGCGCCGGGGCAGCCAGGGCTAGAAAGGCCGCCGGAGCCGCGCCCATGGCCTCGCTTTGGCCCGGAGAGCAGACGCGGTGCCCACGCGGCCCCCGCCCCGCCTGTCGCCTCCGCCTGCAGCCACGCAGGAGCGCTGGCCAGAAGGGCTCGGGCTGGGCGTGGACGCGGCGCCGTCCCGCAGCCCGCACTCCGGCCCTCTGCTCCGGACACGGAAAGGCCGCCGCGGGCACACCGGCGTGCACGCGCAACCGGGCCGCAAGCGCCAGGCCCGCTGCGGGCCACGGCGCGGGGCAGGCCGGGCGGCGTGCGGGCGCGAGCTGGTTCCACAGGTCCGCACGTCCTGTTTACGTCCCGCCCACAGTGTCAACGCCTTGGGCCCGGAGGAGCCGGGCAAGCGGACGAGGGCCCCGCTGGCAGCGCGACCCTTGGGTCCGCAGTGGCTTCAGGGGCTGAATCTCAGGCTTCAGCGCTCCCCTGCACTGTAGAAGGGACGAGGGGAGGGACGGCTACGAGGTCAGGAAGACGCCGGAAAGGGGCTCCCGGGAGCCACAGGGGTCTGCCGTGCGCCCTGTCTCTCCTCTCCTCCTTTTTCTCCTTCTTTCCAACAAGGCGAGTGCAGGACACAGCCACTGTCTTGAACCAGGAGACAGCACCGAGGAGGAAGCCCCCCCCCCCCCAAGGCCGAGAGGCGGAAAGAGAAAGGGGTGGCTAGCGCGGCCAGGTCTGCACCGTGCAGCGCCACAGAGTCCACGCGGCGACGTCCCTGTGCTTGCGCGGTGCACAGTCTGGGCACCTGAGCCGCGTCTGCCTGCCCCCCCCCCCAGGAAGCCAGGCGGCGCTGACCCGCTGGCCTGTGAACCTTTACATTTTTATTACATTAAAAAAAAGAAGGAAACTTGGTTTATTTAAACTGTGCTTGTGTGCGCGCGTATGACCACAAATCAAACTCAGGACCTTGCTCTTGTGAGGCAGGTGTGGTGCCACTGAGCTGTACTTTTTAAAACTCACACTAAGTAGCCAAATGGAAAATGTCAGAATCTGCCTCCAGCACCCCTACTTACCATCTTCAGCCCACTTCGAAAGCATGTCAGCAGGGTTTGAACCTGACTGCACAAGGAGGCGGCCGAAGGTCTGCGGACTTCAAAGCTCAGGCCTGGCCTGCATTCGGAGCAACCCGACCCTGGCGAGCGTGGCTTCCACCCAGGACAGAGGCCGTGACCGGCGCTGGGGTTTTGGGTGCGGGAAGGAGATCAAGACAGATACGAGCTGCATGGTTTCTACCGGGATGAGTGGGCCCAGGGAGGCAAAGGAAAGCATCTGGCTTTTTAGAACCAGCATTTCCCAGAGCGCAGACGCCCGCCCGGGCCAGAGAGGATGACCGAGCCTGTCAGCCAGGTCCAGCGAGGGTGAGAGGCCCACCCGATGTCACACTGCGTCCCCTGCACCCTGTCCAGCGCAGCTCGGCCCTTCCTGCTGGCGCGGCTCCCCGGCACCTCTCCGGACACTCCGCAGCCTGCCGGCTCGGGCACCTGGCTGCAGGGCCCTGATCTGCCCTCAGGAGGCCTGGAGCCCAGACCCTACCTGTGCCTAGGGAGGCAGGATGAAGATAAGAGGGAGAAGGGGAACCTGGGCGAGGGAGGTGCAGGTAGGGTGGAGCAAACTGGTCCTACCGCAGGCAGCCAAGTTGGGCAGAAATTCATATAAGTCACAGGGGCAAGGCTCGCAGGAGTCAGAGAAATAAACAAGACACAGCACCGTGGCTGGAGGTGCGTCTGAAGACCAGGCCTCACGATGGAGGTGCCACGAGCACACTGGCATGCCTCTAAGGGACACACGGCAACGCGGAGCAGCACCGTGCCCAGTGCCGCCAGGTCCAGGGAGCCCCGAGAGGCATGGGCTGCCCAGCGGGGTGACCAGCGCATCAGACCCCCCCTTCCCAAAATACCTATGTTCCTCCCAAGCCCGGCCACACTGGCTTCCCACGGGGTCGGGACCAGCCGTCGGCCCCAGCCGTGACCCCCTCAGGCGCTCGTGGGCTGGCCCACGTGGCGCTAACACATGCCCTTCCGCTCGCCCCAAGATCTGGCTCTGTACCACATTCTCAGAGAAAGGGCCTGGCGGCAACGCCCTTCTGCCTCCTCTGTCTCTCAGGGGCTCCCTCTTGACAGGTCTTTCCTGCCCTTCACCTCTGTGCCTCCTTGGAATTCTTTTTTAGATTTTGGGGGATAAAGACTCCAAAGACATTCAGCAGGTTGGGAGTTGTATTTCTCCTATATTAGTCCAACCTGCCTTTGAACGTAGACACAATTAAAAAAAACCAAAACCTTAGGGACCAGAGATTTAGCTCAGTGGTTCTGGCACCTGCCTAGTAAGTGCAAGGTCCCTGGTTCCATCCCCGGTGACCACATAGAAAAATACCGGGTGTGTTGACTCACAACCGCCAGCAATTAGCACCACACAGCACAGTGCCAGGCGTGGTGCCTCGTGCCTGTCATCCCTGCACTCGCGAGGCAGAGGCAGGAGGATTGCTGGGTTCAGGGCTTGCCTGGGTCTGCATAGTGAGCTCAGGGCCAGCCTGCACTACAGAGCGAGACCCTGTCTCAAAAAAACACAACAAAAACCCCTCAATAGTGGCTCACACTTGTAATCCCAGCACTCTGAGAAGCTGGAGCAGCTTTCAAATAAAAAAGGGCGGGGGTGTGTGGCCTGAGTACAGTTCAGTCCCCAGTCTAAGGGTGGGGCTTCAAATTGCAGGTTTCTGCGTTCCCCACCCCCAGAGCTGGGTGGAGCCGTATAGGAAAGAGCAGATTTTCTCCTTTTTGGACAATACAGAAGGGCTAACGCACCTTTTTTCTGGAGGTGCTGGGCCTGCTTTCAACTGTGCAGGATGTGTGACTTGGGACAGAGGCTGGGCTCCCCACCTGGCAGGACTGCTGCGAGTGTTTGTGTAAGTATGCACGCGCGCGCGCGTGTGTGTGTGCGCGCACGCGCGTGCAGGGGCAAACCGGGCCAGGGCGGGCCGCGGGGACCAGGCACCTGACCCGGCCGGCCCAGCGGCAGCTCCGCCGCGCACTCACCACGTCGGCCAGCTGGGTGATGGCCAGCTCGAAGTGCACGGTGACAGGGTCGGACACGTTCTCCGCGGGCCGGATGAAGCGATTGTAGCGGGAAAACAGGCTGCGGAAGAGTCGCTCCTCGGGCGCGCAGCCCGCGCCGCCTGCGGGCCGGGTCGGGCCGGGAGTGAGCGCGGCGTGGCGTGGCAGGCCCTGCGCTCCCCCTCCGCTCCGCCAGGCAGGGACCCTCCGTCCCTCCCTTTCCATTAAAGCGCAGACAGGGCCGTGTGAGGCCCCCAGCCGAGGGCCAGGGCACCGGACAGGGAAGGTTTTAACCCCTTCCGCCCCAGGGTCTGCGGCCGACCCTTCCCCTGCCCACCCGCCCTGCTGGCCGCCGGGGACGCGGTCAGGGCTGCCAGGACAGCTGCTTTTTAAAGTCAAATTAGAAATTGAATCATTTTGAAGATTTATGAGACTGAAAAAGCCAATCTATTTAAAAATTTTTTTTAAATCATTCAAAATTGGTTCTTAAATAATGACACTTTCAGTCATTAAATTCTAGACAATTCTGTGGTCTATTTTTAATATAGTAGTGCAGTCCGAGGTAAGCCACTAGTTATCGCTGGGATGACTCATTAACACCAGCTTAAATACACTTGCTACATTTCCCTTTAGAGAATTCAAATTTGACACCTGAAACGTTACTCCGTGAATTTCTCAAACACACTGGTACCTCCCAAGGGAAAAAAACTCAGCAGGCACAAGTGAATAATAACTGTTACTTTGCTAAACGGAGAACTTTCACAAGTTCGAGCCAAGCCTGAGCAACTCAGCAAGACTCTGCCTTCGGGAAAAAAAAATACATGAAAATAAAAAATAAAAATGGAATGTAGCTCAGTGCCAAAGCTATGGGGGCTCAGTGCCCACTCCTGCTAAAATTAAAAAGTAATAAATAGATTAATAGATAAATTGAAGGAGCTTGGGGAGGTGGTTCAGTGTTAGCAAAACCCTGATTTAATCCCCAGTATTAAAGACAGAGATCAGACATGGATCTGAAATACAGATTTTTGCAAGAAAGAAAATATTTGAACACAAAACATGTTTGCTGTCGTAGTAATCACTGGTAATACGATTTTATAATTGCAAACCAAAGGGAGAATACATGCGTAATAGATGGACTGAAAACTATCATTCCTACAATATCTTAATTGGGAAAATATTCTACTTGGAAGACTTAACTACGACGTATGGTACGTTCCGGGTCCTCTCCACCCTCGACCCTAACCTCTGACTGCTGAACCTCACAGGCGAGACCCAGCTCCGGCAGCAGCCTGGCAGCTGAGCTCCCTGCAAACTCCGGCACACCGAGCCAGCAGGGCAAACACACAGAGCCACACACGTCACGGGAGAGAAGCGCAAAGGAAACCTACCTTGCAGGAGAGGCATGAAAACGCACAGCCAGAGGCACGAGCGGGGGTGAAGGCGCTCCTGGCCCCGGCTGGCCGACATGGTTAAAAAGCACACGGGCGGCTGCTTCCCGTCGGCAGAGGGCTGCGGAAAGCGGCGAGCTCCCAGGCAGCTCCACCAATCCGACCTTACGTCTCCAGAAGGCTGCTGCGACCCACGCGTGTCTGCTGTGAAATCCAAACCCCCAGCGCTCCGGGCGTCAGAGACCGAGGCCGGCGCGAAGGGCAGGTACCCAGGACCTCGAAGCGCTGGCTAAGTCGCAGGCTCCTGTCGCGAGCTCCCTTGCTGTGGGAGCCGCGAGGCCTTGGGCCGCCCCGCCAGCCCCGCGCTGCGCCGGATGCCTGGGGACCGGCCGCGCCCCTCTGGGGCCTCTCCGCAGTCTGAGCTCACCCCGCCTTCCCCAGTGCGGGTGAGAGAGAGCAGAAGCGCTCTTGTGTTCTGACCCCTGCGCTTCCATGGACCTGTGCTAAGCGCGGCGACCACCAGGAGGACGGAGAGGGCGGAGAGCCGGGGAACCCACCCCTGCCTGCTCCTGGGCGCCCTCATGTGCAGTCACACGGCTTTGGCATCAGCAAAGTTTCTTAGAATTTGCCTAATAAATCCTGTGCCAACCGAATTCTAAGTGGTTGAGCCTCCTGGGTCAGATTCTGGCCCGGCTTCCCGCCCACACTCTGCAGCGGGCTCTGCTAGTGCAAAGTGAGTTCAGACCAGCAGCTTTCCCAGCGCTCCGCGCCTCGCTTCTGCCGAGGAAAGAGAAGAACCAGTATTTACCCAGCACCAAACCCAGACCAGGCCCTGGGCTGGCTGCGCCCCACTCGGCCCCCTCGGGCTCTCTCCTGGGCGGCTGCATATATGCTACGAGAACTTTGCAGAGAACTTAGGGTAAAAAGGATGACGCTTGCTGTGACAGGTGAAATAACACCTCACACCTCACCACAAAACTGTGATTTACTCAAGGACGTTGGTCACTGAATCCCCCCCCCCCCGTCATCTCGCATGTGACTCACTCACTGTCCCGACACTGCAAACAGGTGACACAAGTAGCTCTTGAGACCAGAACTTTTAAGAAGGATGTGTATATTTTAAATACTGTAGGAAAGGTAATTTTCCATTTGAATTGTTCCTTTGTTAGAAAAATATTTGAGACCTGTCATTGACTCATGAGCTTTGGTTCTGCTTAAAACTTTTTAAAAATTTCAGAGATAGAGTTAAAAACAAAAAGAAGAATACTTTCAAAACAATGTTCACTCGTGCCGGGCGTTGTGGCTCACGCCTGTCATCCCAACACTCAGGAGGCAGAGGCAGGAGGATGGCTGAGTTCGAGGCTTGCCTGGGCTACACAGTGAGCTCAGGGCCAGCCTAGACTACAAAGCGAAACCCTGTCTCAAAAAAAAACAAAAACAAAAAAGACAAAAACAAAAACAATGTTCACTCAAAAAACAAAAGAGATCTGAGGTTGGAGCAGTGGTAGGGTCTCACCTGTGAGGTGCCGCAATCCATCCCAGCACTACCAAAAAGAAAAATCATTTTTCCTGATATTACTGGATACTTTTTCTAACTGTCTTCTAGCAGTCAACTCTTGCTCTGCCTTCCTGTTGAACCACAAAAGTCTGAAGCCCTGTGTGCGGCTCACAGGGCAAAGGATGAAGGGCCGTGGGGAAGAGCCGGGAACCCTGGGAGGAGAGGCCTACAAAGGCGAGGGCTCTCTCGGTCCCCCACCCCCTCGCCTCCTGCCCCTCCCCCCTCGTTCCTCTCCGCCAGTTCTGAAAGAGAGCAGGAAGAAACAATGGGTTTTAGCTTTTCGAGGTCAATTATCTGACGAAAACTATGGATCTTGTTTCTCTTCCTTCTATACCTACGCATATCTTCTCACTTCAGGGGACCCACCTGGCCCCTGGAAGGCACTGACCCCAGTGCAAGGCAGCCATAGCTGGTTTCCTAGCTTTCCCAATGTCTGTTGACAGTCACTCTGAATTTAGGTAAGAGAAAGAAAAAGGGATATATATAGTAAAGGAAGAACTCATATAATTTGCAGACGGACATGGTACTCTATATAAAAGACTCAAAGAATTCCACCAAAAACTCTTAGAATTAATAACCAACTTCAGGAATGTAGCAGGTTACAAGATCGACATACAAAAATCATTAGAACTTGTGGACTTAATGAGAAGAAAATGATGAAAACCATAACATTCACAGAAGCTTTTTAAAAAATGAAATAGTAGGAATTAAAAAGTAGGAATTAATGACCAAGAAAATGAAGGAGCTCTACAAAGAAAAATACAGCATTCTGAAAAAGGAGACTGAGGAGGACTTTGAAAACTGGAAGGATATCCTTTGCTTCTGGACATGCAGAACCAATATTGTCAAGGACCACACTCCCAAAACTCATCATTACTAAATTAAAAGGAAAACAAATCAAACATTAAAACAGATGGAAAAAATATATAAAACACTTGAAGCTATGGGTAGAGGAACAGAACTACATTTGCCAAAAAAAGAAAAAAATCAAGAATCAACAAATGGGATTATATCATATTGCAAAGCTTCTGTACCACAGGGTATAAATTAGTAAACAAACAACAGAATGGGAAAAAATTTGAGAGCTACTCCTCAGACAGAAGGCTAAATCTAGAATATACAAAGCACTGAAAAATTAGACCACCTAAACTTAAAGATCCAGTCAAGAAATGGGCTAGTGAAATGAATAGACACTTCACAAAGCAAGAAGTACAAATGGCCAACAGATATATGAAAACAATGTTCAACATCTCTGGATTGGAGAGGTACGAATTAAAACAATGTTAAGATTCCATCCTACTCCAGAAAGAATGGCATCATTAAGAAATCAAAGTATAGAAGATGCTGGAGGCACTGTGGTGAAAAAGGAAGTCTTCTTCATTGCTGGTGGGAATGTAAACTGGTATAACCATTATGGAGACATCTCAAATAAGTAAAATTGGAAATTCTGTATGACCCAGGTATCCCTTGACTGCACATCTTGCCCAAAGAGCTTAAGACATCATACTATAGTGATACGTCAAACGAATGTTTTAAAAATATTCATAATAGTGAAATTCTAGAAGCAGGCTGTACATCCATCAACAGATGATTGGATAAAGAAAATGTGTTATCCACAGTGCAGTACCACTCAGCTATAAAGGAGGGCAATTTTGAGACATTTGTAGGAAATCTGATACATCTGGAAAATATAATGTTGAGTGAAATAAACCAAACACATAGGCTCAAATATCATATGGTGGCTCTCATGTGAGTAAGGCAAAGTACAAAGAAAGATATTAGTAGGAGGTGGATAGAAAGAGACAAGAGGATGGATATTTTGCAAATGAGAAGGGGCTCTAGAGGCCAAGGGGGAAGGGGGGAAGGGAAACAGAAGGAGAAATAAGTAGAACAAAGACATGCCGTACACTGGACCCTCAAACCTCAATGAATGTAAACATCAGCTGCTGTAAATATGAGCTAAGATTAATAATATCAATAATAATGAAACCTGGAGAAAGGAGAATTAGAAGAGGAAGGAAGGGTGGAAGGGAGAAAAGGAAGCAAGTTGTATTATGCACATGTACCCACTCCCTAAGGTTATTGTGAAATATATGTTTTGCAAACATGTGCTAATATAAAAAAACTTATGTGTTAGGAAATTTATATGCTTTAGACAATAATTTCTTTTGTTTTTATCCACAGGCCAAATAGTTTATTATAAAACTTACGGTAAGCTTTCCCCTTTCATTTGCTTTATTCTGCTCTAAAAATTAGGAAAACCATTTGCTATGGTTACATAAAACTTGCTGTTCTTGTTTGAAGTTCGAAGGGTGTTTCGCCACAGAAACTGCATGAGTGAACATTGTGCTGACCTTTCTCCAACTGTCAGTTCTCTTTAAACTCAAAATGGCAAAAATTCTCTAGTTATCCATAAAGAGCTGGACAAAAAAAGCAAATAGTTCTTTAAACATGTATTATTCATACTGTAAAACATCATCAATAATTTAGGTCTCCTGTGCTTTTTACGCATCTCTACCACCATTCCTGCTCCATACTCACTGTTCCCATTCACTGGACGGTCCCGCTCACCACGCTGGACTTGACAGGCCACAGGGGAAGTGAGAGGGCAGCACGTGGGAAGTGGGAGGAGAGGTGACCAGGACCTTGGCATGACATTCTCCTCTCCTGTGGGTCCAAGGGGACACGGCGGAACAATCATCACGCAGAAGTGAGGCTTAGAGAAGCTGAGCGTGGGCCTGGTCCATGCTGCTCAGGGCAGCCGAGTCTCCAGACCTGAGTTTGCCACACCTTTCAATTCCTTAATCCCAAAAGACCTGAAGGGCATGGCACATAGGGCAGTAGTCCTGAGAAAATAGGTAGTGAAGATCCCACAGGGCAACGCAGACACCAGCAACGGTCCTTGAGAAGTTCGTAGGTCCTGGTGTAGTTCTGTCCTGAAGCAGCACAGCATGTGGGGCCCCTGGAGTCCCCGCTGCTACCGGAGGTGAAGACAGACTTAAGTCCCCAAGTCTGTCTGCAGGCAGGAAAACTCACAGGTCACAGTCTCCATTGTGCAAGTGTTTCTCCCAAAGAGGACTGTTCCCGACAGCAGTAGCTTAAGTATTTACATTCAATGCTAATTTTAGACAACAAAG
>PVIC010030900.1:0-21603 GCA_004025085.1 Thryonomys swinderianus
TCGCATTCCTCTACCCACCCCACAATTCCCCAGCCCCTAAATACATAAACTTTGTTTCCTTTTTTATTACCCTCCCATTTTTTTCTTTATGCCTCATTACTCACCCCTCCATCACATTTCCCTTTGAATATTTTCTGTTTCACAATATCCATCATACATTCTAGAACTCATTAACATCTTTAGTTTCTCATACCAGAGAACAGATATTATATTCACTTATGTGTATGTCCTGAAAGTATATCCATTTGAGTATAGACTAAAACCTACCGTTCTTCAAGGCAGAGTAATATGCCATTTCATAGGAAACACCACCTTCTTTATCCAGAGTCCAGTTGGTGGGCATTTGGGTTGTTTCCAGGGTTAAGCTATCATAAACTGAGCTGCTATGAACATGGGTACACATAGGTCACTATGATATGATTCTTTTAATTCTTTTGTGTATCTTCCTAGCAGGGAAAAGCAGGGTCAAATGGGACCTGTAATCCTACTTTTTTTTTTTTTTTTTTTTAGGAATCTCCACACTGACTTCCATAGAGGTTGTACCAGGCTACATTCCCACCAACAGTGGAGAAGGGTTCCTTTTCTCTGCACCCTCGCCAGTATTTGTTGCTGGCTAATGTCAAGACAGCAGCCATTCTTTGTGGCCTTCACTCCACTATTACAGCTTTGCACCCAAGACACCACTGACTACCATTTATTAGGTACAATGATTGATTCTCTAGGTGCTCATTCATCTTCATCTGTGGTAGCACCTTATGTGACTGATCTCCACTCTAGCTTCCAGGACATCGCATATTCTTGGGTTTCTTTCTACTTCATTGGTTATTATTTCTCAGACTCACTTGCTAATTTCTTCTCATATTCACAATGTTTAAATGGTGGAGAACCTCAGGATTTTCTTCTTTATTTAAATTTGTTTCATTCATAATCTCTTCTGGTCTTATATCTTCAGCTATATCTACATGCTAATAATTCAAGATTTACAATTGCAGTGTGGATAGCTCCTCGAACTTATAGTCTCATGTATCTGACTGCTACCCAACATTTCCACTTGAATGTCCAATGAATATCTAAATACAATATTTATAAAACTTAATCATCCCTAAGAACTGGCTTTTCTTACATCCTTCCTCATCTGAGTGAATAGCAAGCAGTAGCTCAGATCCAAAACTTTAGTTACTCTGCTAGCATATGTCAAATCCATCAGATTTGACTTTACCTTTCCAGTATACTCAGAACCTGATCTCTTCTCATTGCTACCTACCACCACTAATATTTCAGGCCTAGACAAATTATTTTTTTTTTACCTGGATACTAGAAAATAACTCCTAAATGTTGTCTCTGCTTCTATTTGCTGCCCTCACAGAACATACTCAATAGAACAACCTGAGTCATTCCACTGAAATGTAAAAGATCATATTTTAATATTCCAGTGATTTCCAATTAAACACAGAGTAATATAAAACTCACTTACAAAGATGTAGGAGCTCTCTGTAAGTATCCTCTTTAGTTTGCTAATTGCATGTCTTAGTTACTTTCTCACTGCTGGAACAAAATGCCCAATACCCACAAGATAATAGAAGAAAGGTTAATTTTAGCTCAGTTTGTAGAGATTTAAGTCTGTAGTTGGCTGGCTTCAAGGCAGGGCAGCAAAGCAGAAGGCATGGCAAAGGAGAAACAGTTCAGGGAAAGACAGGTGGGAGGGAGCAAGCCTTGCTTCTTCTTTCCCTTTTTATTCCATCCAGGATACTACTCTATTAGTTGGTGGCATCCACACCTAGGGTGGGGTTTTCCCCTTCGGTAAATTTACATTCACACCTAGAACTATGTTAAACCAATCAACAGACGAGTCCAATATTACGTACCTCTGATTTCTACACTTCTCAAAAGCCCCACCTATAAGCACATGAGCTTTTGGGGTGATACATATAAATCACAGCACTGCACATTTCCTCATATTTACTCCATTCTAGCCACATCGCCTGCCTTGTCACTTCTTAATTTGGCTGAGAATACTCTCACCTCAGGACATCTGTACATGCTGTCTAGACAGCCTGAAATTCTCTTCTTCCCAATATTCATATTGCTTGCACTCTGATCTCTTTCCTATTTCATCTTGACTGCCCCTTTCTGAGATAAGCCTCTACTAATCCATCTATATTGTTTACCTTCCATTGTACTTTGTTTATACTTTAGCTTATTCCTATCATTTTCACTTCCTAACATACCATATAATTTACTTATGTATTTGCCTACTATTGATTTCCTCTAACTACAGCATAAGCTTCAGAAGGATCCTGGCCATCTGTTTTGTTCCTTGCTAGAGCTTCAGATCAATTAAGCACATAGCATTGAGTAGATGCTTAACACCTCTGTTTAGTAAAATACGAGATACATAGAGATGTTGCCCACTAGCACACAAGGAGACACATTTGTGGGCCATGTTTCTGAAAGTCTCAAATGCAGAGCAAGTCTGGTTTTCTGAATGAGCCCTTTTGAGTGACATACAGTAGCAGAGGGGTGGATCACTCTCTAAAGAATAGGTCATAATTATCATAGAATTCCAGGTCATTTCACAGAAATTCTCCAAATAACAGATAATCTGTCTCTTTAAATTAGACATGTCAGGCTGGAGATTTAGCTCAGTGGTTCCAGCACATGCCTTGTAAGTGCAAGGTCCCTGGTTCAATCCCCAGTAACCACATACAACAATAGATGTGGTGGCTCATGCCCACCAGGAATCAGTACCACATACTACAGTGCCGGGCTTGGTGGCTCAAGCCTGTAATCCCAGCACTCAGGAGGCAGAGGCAGGAGGATTGTTGAATTTGAGGCTTGCCTGGGCTACATAGTGAGCTCAGGGCCAGCCTGAACTACAAAGTGAGACCATGTCTCAAATAAATGAATGAACGAGTGGATGAATGAATGAATGAATGAATGAATGAATAAGACATGTCATTCCTTCCTCTGATCACTGACGACCAAAAGTCTCCAGATTTATTTTAGCTTTGGGAACTTTAAACTAGTGGTCTTTCTCTTAGGTCATACTGCTTCCAATAGATGAAAAAAGTGAACTTAAGTAGGGTTATTTCCCTTACTCATCTTTAAGATGTGACTCCAATCCTACCTCTTAAGATTTCTTTAAAGCCACATCTCCAACATAAATACTGTAGAATTCTTTCCCCTATTTTCCCATCTCAATAATATTCCTATCATAGAAAACTAATGTTTTATTATAGTTGTTTTAAGCCTGTCTCTTCCATTAGAATGTAAGTCTTCTATCTCCCTAGAATGCCAACCTTTTTTGTGTTTATAAGCCTGATGCCTAAATAAAGTTTGACACTTATTAAAGTCTCATAAAAAAGATTTAAGATGCTGGGTGTGGTGGCTCACATCTGTAATCTCAGCACTCAGGAGTCAGAGGCAGTAGGATTGCTGAGTTCAAGGCTTGTCTGGGCTACATAGTAAGCTCAGGGCCAGCCTGAACTACAAAGTGAGACCCTGTCTCAAAAAAAAAAAAAAAGATTTAAGAATATAGAGGGGAGGATGGAAATAATCTAAAAGTAGTGTTTATATATTCCATTTGAAGTGGTAAAATGCTTCTTCTAGATTCTCCCCACAAATATTTTTCTCTGCACTGTGTGTACACTCATATTACACATAAGTACATATATACACTGTGCATATAAATATATGCATATATATACTTATGTTTACAACTTATGATCCAGTCCTAATTATTCAAATTATACTTAATAACCTAACCTACTATGCATCATAGCTTAGTAATAGTAAACTGTAGCATTTTGGTTGTTTTACTCTTCTGGTCACACAGTTAATTGGGAAACTATGGTTTCCTGCTCCAGCCCAGCATCACAACACAGCATTTTTATGGTGTATTACTAGTCTGAGAATAAATAAAAATTCAAGGGTGTATTTATATTGGAAATATTTGGAACTGACTGATGTTGTAAGTGGCAAAATTTGGCATCACTAATAGTGAGGCAACATGACAATGTATGTCTCCCGATATTTGCTAAAATACTTAAACTGAATCTCAGCTTCCTATGGATAGAAAACCATTAGATAAACTGAAGTTGTGAGACATTCTACCCTAGATTCCTCAACAAAGTTAAAGTCAGGGGCTATTCCAAGTTAAGAGAATTATGAATATTGCCATTAATTTTTTAAAATTTAGGATGTGTTAGGGCCGGAGGGTTAGCTCAGTGGTTCCAGCGCCTGCCTCACAAGCGCAAGGTCCTGAGTTCATCCCCGGTAACCACATATAACGCTGGGCGTGGAGACACGCCCACCAGCTATCAACGCCGCATACCACAGTGCCAGACGTGGTGGCTCACGCCTGTAATCCCAGCACTCGGGAGGTAGAGACAGGAGGATTGCTGAGTTCGCGGCGGCTTGCCTGGGCACCATAGTGAGCTCAGGGCCAGCCTGAACTACAAAGCGAGACCCTGTCTCCAAAAAAAAAAAAAAGCAAAAATTTAGGATATGTTTTTTCCTTTTCTTTGTGGTGATGGTATGGAACCGAGGGGCATCCACATGTTAGGCAACACATCTACTACTAACCCTGAGCTAACAATGAGACCCTATCTCACAAAAATAAGAAGAGGGGTCTGGGTATGAAGCTCAGTGCAATGGATCTGGGCAGTGTCCTTAGTTTTGGCCCCTCAATTTTTGTTTTGTGATATTTAAGCTAGCAGAAAAGTTCATTTTTTGCCTACTTGTTTTAGTTAAATGCATATTTTTATTAGAAATTTTAATATCAATTTCTATATTGATTATAATGACTACGTATCATTATCTTCAAAGTAATTACTCAGAATTCAAAACATAAACCAAAAAGATTCTTAAAAAAAAGAAACAAACTGATAATAATACAAAACTCTCTTTTCAAAAATCTAAGGTGAACTAGTGGTATAAATGAAAAAAATTAGCATAGATATTAAATGTTTTTCAAACAGTGAAATAAGTAATTTGAGGACATATTTAAACTTCTCCCCACTTCCTATTTCTCTTCTATTCTGCTGTTCATTTCCACATTTCATAAGCATAAAAATTCTACAAATATTCTGCTAGTTTTACACATATATATCTATTTTGGAATATGTTATTTTTTACATCTAGAATGTTTTCCAAAACTTCATGTGTTCAGAGGTCTTCTTTTTGGAAAGTGATCAACTCACAGGCACATTATAATTTATTTGCCGCTAGGATGTGTGATCTGCTGGGAGGTGGGTCTCTGGAGGCATGATCATGAAGGGTATGTTTATTTATTTATTTATTTATTTATTTATTTATTTATTTATTTTGAGACAGGGTCTCTTTGTAGTTCAGGCTGGCCCTGAGCTCACTGTGTATTCCAGGCAAACCTCGAACTCAGCAATCCTCCTGTCTCTGCCTCCTGAGTGCTGGGATCACAGGCGTGAGCCACCACACCCAGCATGTTCTTATTTTTTTTTAAAATAGTCTTTTTCATTTGTTTGCTTTGAGACAGGGTCTCACTTTGTAGTTCAGGCTGGCCTTGAACTTGTGACCAAATCTTTCTCCAGGTGCTTCCACTTTCTCTCTCTCCTGGCAGAAGAATAGATACACTGGGCCTTTAAGAAACCACAGTGACGCATAGACGCAGAGGACACAGATGATGTAGACCAAACATACATTGTTAAATGCTACTTCCACCCTTGCGCCTAATCACACCCCTCTATGAGCACTGCTCCCACCCTCTCATTTACATCCCAAGCCACCCTATATAAATGCCTATAAGTTCCATGACAAAAGGTGAGAAGCTTCTCAGCTGACAAGGAGTCTAAGAGTTGTGATTCCGTGTCCCCGTCACTATGCAGCTCAGGCTAGCCTCAAACTTTGGGCAATCCTCCTGCCTCTGCCTACTGAATGCTTGATTACAGGCATGAGGTACCATACCCAGCTTGAAGGGTATGTTCTTGTCCTTAGCTCCTCTCTTCTCTCTCTCTACTTCCTGGCTCCCATAGGGGAGAAACTACCTTCTCCCAGGCCCTTCCACCATCCCATTTCTGCCTTGGAGCCAGCCATCTTCACCTAAAATAAACATCTCCTCTTTTAAATTACAGATATTGTATATTTGGTTCCAGTGTCAGGCAGAAAACTAATGTAAATATAATGTAGCAAGAGATTTCTGACAAATGTTGTTTAGTAAACTGAGGAAGTTTCTTTCCATTCAGAGTTTTCTGAAAGTTTTTGAACCATAAATGAGTATATATTTTGTCAAATGTTTTTTTTTTTCTGCACTGGTTGATATAATCACATGGAGTTTGTTCTTTAGCTTTTCAGGTAGTGATTATGTAGACTTGTGTTTTACTTTTAAACCAAAGTTGCATTTCTGAAATAAATCCTAGTTGATCACAGTATGTAATTCTTTTCTTAAATTGCTGGATTCTATTTGTTCATAATCTGGTAAGCATTTTTATTTCTATATATTCATAAACAATGTTGGTCTATAATTTCTTTCTCTTTCTCTTTTCTTTTGTACTGTTTTTGCTTGATTTCAGTATCCAGAGCACACATCTAATGACTGAGAACTATGAAACAGCTGGAGTTCAATATGGTAAGTGAACATGATAAGCAGAATACAACACAATGGTCTTTGGAAATTCAAAGATTCTGTGAAGGCATTGTGAGAGTGAGGAGAGAGAAGAACACTGAAACAGAGAAACTGTAAGTATAAAGACTCATAGCACCACAGAAGATTATGAATAACTTGATTTCCTATCCTGCTCAAATACAATAGCAAAATTTCATCAGATTCCTTTCCATGTGCCTAAAATGAGTGATCTCTTAAGAGCTGGCACATCTTAATGATTTTCTCTTCATGTAAAAAAAAATCAAAGTTCCAGGCTGTTGCTCAGTATATTGCATCAAAATCCATATAAACATTTTTAAAGAAACCAATGCACTTCGATAAATAAATGTAACACTGCTTACTCCCAAGGCAAGTTCTCACTATGCCAGGTTTGTCTCAGCTTGTTTCCTGCACCCATGAAAGAAGAAACACGGTATGCCTCCTGAACTATTCTAAGATGCGTTATAGTTTTGAGTGAACCTCCCCCACTTACACCATGGCCAATAACGTCTTTTCAGGAAAGAGACGATTAAAGGTGTGTTATATTCCACCTTACAGAAAGACACAGCCCATTTGGGACAAATTCTGTCGTGGAATAGAATGGGGAAAATCTAGGTGTTCAAAAAGTTTGGCTTAGGTACTTGAAAAATTAAAACATGAAAAGCATGAATCTCACAGAGCTGAAATTGAGCAATTTATTGTGTTGCTATTTTAGATAGTGCCAGCTAAAAGCAAAACAAAACATTTTGACTTACTTCTTCATGTTTCAGGTCCTCCTGAGACCTGCTCCTCCTCCACTCACGAGCCTGGTCCTAAAAAGGGGATCAATCTTGATTTTTGACAAATATCTGAAATTCCATGGCACTGGCCATGTGAGAAAGAAGCTTTGGATTGGAGCACTATTTAGGTGAAAGTCAGAATACAAAGGATTTTGTACACAATTTGAGAATTTAGAACTATATCTGTTAGGTAATGAAAACTAGAGATTTGGATTTTACCAGAACAACTAAAGCAGAACACTATGTGGATAGATTGGCGAAGAGAAGAAATAACTAAGAATGCATTTTTTTTTTGAGACAGGGTCTCAGCTTTGTAGTTCAGGCTGGCTCTGAGCTCACTATGTAGCCCAGGCAAGCCTCAAACTCAGCAATCCTCCTGCCTCTGCCTCCTGAGTGCTGGGATTACAGGTGTGAGCCACCATGCCTGGCAAGAATGCAAATTTTATTATGAAAATAATTTAGGCACATGAGAAAAGGGGTCACTTCATGACCCACAGAGATGATTTAGGAAAGGGCTTAATTAAAGACAATGTCATTTTTCATGTCTAGCCCTGATGGAAGTTAGACATGGTGTTTTCCCTCTACATCATGAGGTTTCACATTCTCCCCAGTAGTGTGCTGAAAACAAAGGTCACAACCTCCTGATGACCTAAGGAATATTTCTGAACTTAACATGCAAGGACAAGCAATTCATCAGGAATATGGACTGGAAATGGATTCTCGGGATTTCTCTGAACACTCCTGTTTCTATTTACTGAAATCCATGTTGTTTCTTTAAAAATGTTTATACAGATCTTGATGCAATATACAAACAAACTTAGTAATATACTGCTTGGACTTCTTTTTCTGTTTTTGTTTTGTTTTTTGGCAGTACCTGGGATTGAACTCAGGCTTTGCTTGCAAGGTAGGCATGGTACTGCTTGAGCCATATCTCCAGCCCCCTGGACTTCCTGAATTGTACAAAGACTGTCACAATTGAGGGAAACATCAGAGGCTTGTTCTCTGATAGTGAAATGAGAACCTCTTGTGGCTGTTTGCCAGTTTCTACAGGCCTGGAAGGTAGCCCTCAGAATGGCCTCTGGTCATTTACTCATTGGCTTAAAAGCAAACCACTCTAATGCACTCAACTATATAAAACAAATATTACTGGACATGAAAAGCCAGTTAACCATGAGTACAATAGTAGTAGGGGATTTTAATACTCCACTGTCACAAATTGACAGATCAACTGGACAAAGAATCAATAAGGAAATACTTGAGCTCAATCAAACTTTGAAGCAAATAGACTTATTAGATGCCTACAGAATTTTTCATCCTACAAAGTGAGAATATACCTTCTTCTCAGCTGCTCATGGATCAGTCTCCAAAATAGATCACATTCTAGTTCATAGAACAAGCTTAAGAAAATGCAAAGGAATTGAAGTTATACCCTGCATACTATCAGACCATAGTGCCCTGAAACTGGAGCTAAATAGCAAAAGAAACTCCAAGATCCTCACAAACACATGGAAATTGAGCAATACTCTGTTGACCAACCGATGGGCCACAAAAGAAATTAAAAAAGAAATTAAACAGTTTCTACAATTAAATGACAACTGCAGCACAACATACAGGAATTTATGGGACACAATGAAAGCAGTTCTATAAGGGAAATTCATAGCAGTGAATGCCTACACTCAGAAATAGAGCAAACTGAAATAAACAGTCTAATGATGAACCTCAGACAATTAGAAAAAGAGGAGCAAAACAAACCCAAAACACATACTAGAGAGCAAATTATAAGGATCAGAGCAGAAATTAATGCAAAGGAGACAAAGAGAACAATACAAAGAATCAATGAATCAAAGACTTGGTTCTTTGAAAGGATAAATAAAATCTACAGGTCCTTAGCCAACTTTATCAAACAAAGGAAGGAAAAGGCTCAAATCCATGCCATAAGGAATGAAAATGGAGAAATTAGCACAGACCCAGAAGAAGTACAAAGGATAATAAACACGTTCTTTGAAAAGTTGTACTCCAAGAAGATGGAAAATCTAGAAGAAATGGATAGATTCCTAGATACATATGAACTTCCAAAGTTGAAAGAAGAGGATATAAAAATGTTAAACAACCCAATATCAATCTGGGAAATTCAAAATGTAATAAAAAATCTACCAACAAAGAACAGCCCTGGTCCTGATGGCTTCACTGCTGAATTCTACAAAACTTTTAAAGAAGAGTTAATATGAGTACTTCTCAATCTCTTTAATGAAACCAAAAGGTAAGCAATACTCCTCAAACCATTCTTTTAAGCAACCATCACCTTGATTCCAAAGGCAGGGAAAGATCCCACCAAAAAAGAAAACTACAGGCCAATCTCTCTAATGAACATTGATGCAAAAATCCTCAATAAGATACTGGCAAACAGAATACAGAGAGTTATCAAGAAAATCATACACCCTGATCAATTCGGATTTATCCCAGGGAGGCAAGATTGGTTCAATATACATAAATCAATTAATGTAATGCACTATATTAACAGACTCAAGGACAAAAACCATATGATTATCTCGATAGATGCAGAAAAAGCATTTGACAAAATCCAACACCCATTTATGATCAAAACCCTACAAGGAATCAGAATCGATGGACTTTATCTCAATTTAATACAAGCTATTTATAAGAAACCAACAGCCAACATCATACTTAATGGGCAAAAACTGAAATCTTTTACACTAAGGTCAGGAACAAAACAAGGATGCCTGTTGTCACCTCTCTTGTTCAATATAGCTAGAAGCATTAGCCATAGCAATCAGGCAGGACAAAGATAAAAGGAAGAAAGATAGGAAAGGAAGAAGTTAAACTGTTATTATTTGCTGATGATATGATCTCTATCTAGAGTATCCTAAAAAATCAACCAAAAGACTGCTAGACTTCATTACCAAATTTGGTAGTGTTGCTAGATACAGGGTCAATGCTCAAAAATCAACAGCCCTTGTCTACACAAACAACAGACTCACTGAAAGAGAAATTGTAGAGTCAATCCCTTTCACAGTAGCACCCAGAAAAATGAAATGTCTAGGAATCCACCTAACAAAGGAAGTGAAAGACCTCTACTCTGAAAACTATAGGACTCTGAAAAATAAGATAGAAAAGGAAACCAGAAAGTGGAAAGAGGGCCGGAGATTTAGCTCAGTGGTTCTGGTGCCTGCCTTGCAAGCGCAAGGTACTGAGTTCAATCTGGGTAACCACATACAATGCTGGGCATGGTGACCCATGCCCACCAGCAATCAATACCACATACCATAGTGCCAGGCATGGTGGCTCACCTCTGTAATCCCAGCACTCAGGAGTAGAGACAGGAAGATTGCTGAGTTCGAGGCTTTCCTGGGCTACATAGTGAGCTGAGGGCCAGTCTGCACTGCAAAGCAAGACTGTCTAAAAAAAAAAAAAAGAAAGAAAGAAAGAAAGAAAGAAAGAAAGAAAGAAAGAAAGAAAGAAAGAAAGAAAGAAAGAAAGAAAGAAAGAAAGTGGAAAGATATTCCATGTTCCTGGGTAGGGAGAACCAATATCCTCAAAATGGCTATACTCCCACAACTACTATACAGATTCAATGCAATTCCAATTGAAATTCCAATGCTATACTTCACAGAGCTAGAGAAAATAATACAAAAATTCATCTGGAAACACAAGAAACCTAGAGTAGCAAAAGCAATTCTAAGCAACCACGACATGGCAGGGGGTATTACAATCCCCAATTCAAAACTCTACTACAAAGCTGCTGTGATAAAACTGCATGGTACTGGCAAAGTAACAGACCCGAGGACCAATGGAATAGATTAGAAGACCCAGAAACAACACCGGATACACTAAGCGACTTTATCTTTGACAAAGGAGCCAAACATCCTCAATGGAGGAAAGACAGCCTCTTTAACAAATGGTGCTGGAAAAACTGGGCTTTAACCTGCCAAAAGCTAAAGCTAGACCTATCTCTTTCACCATGCACAAAACTAAACTGACAATGGATACAAGACTAAACATTAAAACAGAAACAATAAGCCTGCTGGAAAACAGGTTAGGCAAAACTCTTGGAGACATTGGCTTAGGCAGAGACTTTATGAATAAAACTTCTATAGCTCAAGAACTAGCAGAAAGAATCAACAAATGGGATCTCATCCTACTGAAAAGCTTCTGCACAGCAAAAAGAAGTCATTGGCATTGCTAAAAGACAACCAGCAACATGGGAAAATATCTTTACTAGCTGTGTATCAGACAAAGGGCTATTATCTACAATATATAAAGAACTTCAACAGATCAGCCTCCCCTAGTTTAAAGACCCAAATCAAAAATGGGCATCTGAAATGAACAGACACTTCTCAGAGGCAGAAGTCAAAGCAGCTAAGAAGCATATGAAGAAATGTTCAACATCACTGGTCATTCGAGAGATGCAAATAAAAACAACACTGAGATTTCATCTCACTCCACGAAGAATGGCCATGATCAGAAAATCAACCAACAATAAATGCTGGCAAGGCTGTGGGGAGAAAGGAACCCTTCTCCACTGTTGGTGGGATTGCAGACTTGTGCAACTATTGTGGAGATCCGTGTGGAGATTTCTCAGAAAACTAGGACTAGCAGTCCCATTTGACCCTGCTATCCCCCTGCTAGGAATATACCCCAAAATTTTTAAAAATCACATTGGGAAGACAGATGTACACCCTTGTTCATAGCAGCTCAGTTCATGAAAGCTCAATCTTGGAAACAACCCAAACGTCCATCAACTGGAGAGTGGATAAAGAAGATATGTTTTTTTTTTATAAAATGGAGTATTATTCTGCCGTAAAGAATGACAAGATGGAGTTATTTATATGCAAATGGAGACACCTGGAGGATATACTAATAAGTGAAACAAATAGATCACAAATAGGCAAATACCGGATCTTCTCTTTGATATTAGTGCCTGTAGATGCAACTGAGCTCTGGAAAGTATGACAGTTTTTATAGAGTGGGAAATTTCCATAGCAAATTTGGTGTGGGATGGTAATGAGGGGAAGGAATAAATATGATTCAGAAAGAAAATAAAAGAGTATTAGAAAGGTGGTGGGGAGGTGTGGGTGGGTAATGATGTGGGTAAACATGAGAATTAACTTTTGTCATATGCTGGTACAAATTCCCCAACGTTATATGTGAGTGTGAGATGTATATAAATTGTACCAATAAAGAATTCAATTTTTAAAAAAGCCAATCACTTGAATTAAGCTATTGATTAGAAAGCAGGAAAGAAATGAAGAATTAACAGCTTCACTGCAACCTTGGTTATTACCTAGTGTTAAATGAAATGACAGGAAGCAGTGATTACAACCATTATTCACAGCACGGAAGTCTAAGGAATGCCAATATTTCCTCAAAGTTTGTTTTAAAAATCCCTTCGTGTCCAATTCTGAAACAAGGTTATCTTTTTGGATGAGGGGAATGTCTTGTAAGGAAAAATGGATGGTTCATGGAATTAAAAATGACAAATGCCCTGTGTGTGTGTGTGTGTGTGTGTGTGTGTACATGAAGTAATTGGATAATACAATGCAAGTCATTAATAGTGAGTACAGGAAGGAAGGAGAGCCATTATTAGTGAAAAGAGAGAATGTATTTGGGGGACAATTTGGAAACAAACTATCAACTGGCTGTCAGTGTGAGCAAGGGAAGAGTCAAATATGACTCTGAAGTTAGCTATTTGTGTAAATGTTTAGATAATAATGCTCTTTAGTGAAGTGGAAGCTAAAGGAAGATGACATAATTGAGGTATTAGTCAATGAGTTTAGTTTTATAGACACTAAGGGAAATATTTGAAAAGAGAATTCTAAAAAGACATTAAAAATTGTGCCATAGGTGGCTACTGATATTCAAAGCGGTTAAACTTAAAAACAAACAGTTCAATTCATCACAACTGTCACATTTCAACTTCTGGAGAGGACTGAGAGGACCAAGTGAGATCAGCATACCTAGCCACATATGGGTAGTAGCTACTGTGTTGAACAGTACAAAACAAACAAAAACTCAACTATTCCATCACTGTACAGAGTTCTATGATCTCAAGCTGAGGAGAAAGTTATTTAACTGATAGCACCAGTCATCCTCTGGTAGGTTATAAACAGCTACCAGCCATCAGTGGGTAGTTGGCTATCAGCCATGTGCTGGTAAAACAGGTGTCTGTCCACAATCGTCCTCCTGGTCTCCTTCTCCATCACAAACAAACAAACAAACAAACAAAAACAAAAAGCAAAACTCTACAAGGGTTAAATGGGTATTTGGAAGATGTTGAATTCATTAATGAGATTAAAAGAGTTTGTAAAAGAAGATCTAGCATTACAACCTAAGAAACATCCATATTCAGGAATAAACAGGAATCTCCAGAGTTAGGAGATCCAGAAAGTATACAATTCCAAAGACAGAACAGAGGAAAGGGTCAAGAAAGAGGGCAGAAGGCATGAGCGGTCAAGTAAGAGGGACCAAGTAGAGGTCAGTGTCATAGCAGGATCATTGTGATGCTTCCAGAGTATTTTCAACAGCAAGAGGGGGCTTTATTCAAACTTCCGTGACAGGTAAATGCTTAGAAAACTATCTGCCAAATGAAGCATTTTTTCCCAAAAGTTTTACAGCAAAGGGGTTTGGGGAGTGTGGGTGTAAGGAAAAAGCAAATTCAAATGGGAATTTTTTTTTAATGAGGAAAGAGGCTTGAATATATTTGTGAAATGAAGAGAAGTCTGTACAGGAAAGGAAGTTAATATCTGTGAGACAAATGATAGAAGAATATCTAAGGAGGTGATAGGAATTGGGATTCAAAGTTCACTCAAAGGGGTCAACCTTGAAGAAAAATAAAATAATGTGTGTTTTTTTTTTTTAGATCAGAGACATTAAAGGATGAGGGTTAGGGGAAAGAAGTTCTTGATGGAGATGGCTTGAATTTTTGTCACATTTACAGAACCCGGAAGACAGAGATTTATACAGTGCTCAAAAGTATCTTTGGTTGTCCGTGTACAAAAAGTCTGGCAATCCTGTAGGGAACCATCACTCCCTTAATGGACATAAATTCAGAGGCCATATCATTAACACCTGAAAGTCATCGATTTCTCTGTCCACCAGCAAAGACATGGCCTCATTAACATTCCACTGCTTTTTCTATCAAGAATTCAAGGAGCACAGATTGGGGCAAAAGTTTTAACTTCATATCCAAAAAAAGGAAGAAAAAAAAATAAATGAAACCAAACACTCAATTAGAGACACTGAATTATGTGGATTGTGGCTATCAAGAGAGCTGCCAGATGCAACAGCTGCTTGATTACAAATGATGAGTGTAACTAGCTCTTCTTAATGTGTAGAGAGGTTAAATAAGGAAACTGAATCACAAAGTTGCCCATGAGAAATTATGCAGGAAGTGCTACCCTCCTTAGCCAGTAACCCTAAGTCCATTCTGGAAATCTCTATCATTATCTCCTTCACTGCCTGAAATTTTGGTTTCTACCCTTGACACTCAATTGATATTACAATTCCAAAGGACACCAATGACCTCTCTGCAGTTTTATTCAGTAGTTTTTTTTCTCATTTCTCATCATTCTAAACACCAATAAGTGCCTACTCTTGTTTTGAAATCTGTCTGTGAGATTCTATTATTCTATTTTCTGACATTTTTCTTTCTCTTTTCTTGTAATTGTGATACTTCCCAAGGCCAGGCCTAACCCTCTGATTTTCCCTGAAACTAACAGCCAAAGTAAAGTGTCGGGTGGGAGAAGGGAGCAAAGGGCTGGCTTAAGACCAACAGGACTCAGTAAGAACAGCAACATGAGATCTCAGTAGGTCATCTGACAAGCCATCTAAGGATCAGCTCACTTCCCCTTGCTCCAGTAGCCACACAGTAAGTATTTTAGGCCTTGCAGCTTAGTCAGTATCAACTGTTCATCTCTGCACAGTAGCATAAAAGCCGCCAGATGACATAAACAAGTGAGCATGACTGACATCTACTAGAACTTTATAAAAACAGGTAGCATCTACGCACTGAACTTAGCAGACTTTTAAGTTCAAAACACACTTAGGTGGAAATTTTAATTCTAAGGCATAAGCCTTACAAGAAAGGACCAGTAGGGTCAGAAAGTGAATAGTGGATAGAAACATTGTCTGAAAAATCCTCCAAATAGTGAGAGCTGAAACTAATTTTATGGTTGGAAATGGAGCCAAAGAGGTCCCCAGTTGTTCTAGAAGGTCTCTCATAGAAATGCATCTGTCTGAACATCTTTAGCATTAAGTGATACAGAGTCTGTGCTGCATGGTATAGTGGTCAGAGCTCTGTATATGGAGTCAGGACTGGATATTCCATGACCCACGCACAACTGTGTAGGGATTGATTCAGTATCCTCAGCTTCAACAGTCTACTATGAAATGAAGACTTCCTGAAAGGGCCTTTAAAGAGGCTGAAGAAGACAACATGAGCAAAAGTTCTACCATGGAGCTTAGAATGTAGTTCATACTTGTAAATGCTGCTAATCTTTCAATGTTTTAAATCCATCAGTGGACAAAGAGTTTAAGAAAGCATCTTGGAATAAAGGGGGTGAGGAGGTGGGGGTGGGTAGGGATATGGGTAAAAATGAGAATTAACTTTTGTCATATACTGGTACAAATTCCCCAGTATTATCCGTGATTTTGAGATGTATATAAATTGTACCAATAAAGAATTCAATTAAAAAAAAAGAAAGCATCTTGGAAACTGAAAAGCAGCATGCAGATACCAGTCACGGTTCCAACCTGTTTTTTAAGCTGACCTCACTACTCTTGTCAGCTCCAGAATGTATCCAATCCAGTTTTTAAAACCCTTGCATTGATTCTCATCTACATAATATGTCCTTATATAATATCTATTAGAATAGATGACTGTTACTATCCTGTCAAAAGTCCCTAGAGACCTTCAAATTTTGTAGCTGTTATTCAGTCCTTCAAAAACTGGGAGTTAATGCTTATGTACTTAAGGGGTGGGGACTTATAGGGTGTGTTGGGGAATGGGAAAAATGAGAATTAAATCGTGTCATATACTGGTACAAATTCCCTGTATTGAGTGTGATCACGGAGTGTGTATATACAATATACCAATATAGATAAAAATAAACTAAAAAAGTGGGAGCTTATTCTAGATGAAAATGAAATTTGAATTTTTGGGCTGGTTTTTCCAGGCAATCTTACTGCTCTCTTAATTCAGTCTCTTTCCTTCTTTCCAAGATCAAACCTTAATCTTCTCAATTGCTCTCATAACACCACATCTGGAAATATGATTTCCTCAAAAATATACAGGCAAGGGGGCTGGAGATCTAGCTCAGTGGTTCCAGTGCCTGCCTTGCAAGCACAAGGCCCTGAGTTCGATCCAGGTAGCCACATACAATGCTGGGCATGGTGACTCACGCCCACCAGCAATCAATACCACATTCCACAATGCCAGGCATGGTGGCTCACGCCTGTAATCCCAGCACTCGGGAGGCAGAAACAGGAGGATTGCTGAGTTCCAGGCTTGCCTGGGCTACATAGTGAGCTCAGGGCCAACCCGAAATACAAAGTGAGACCATCTCAAAAAAAAAAAAAAAAAAAAAAAAAAAACACCAAGCATATTCCTGCAGACATTCCTTCCTTTGGTTTTAGTTTCCTAGAGTTTCATGAGCTCAAGTTGTGCAGTCACTTAGCTTGTTTAAATCTAAACTCTGACACTTGCTACTTGTGTTGTTCAAGCATTTTCCTTAGCTTTTCCATGCTTTGGTCCATTCATTTACTAAATGAATACAAATGATAGAATTATTATGAAGATGAAATGGGATCATTTATGAAAAATACTTGGAAGTGTAGCTAACACAATATAAGCTCATAGGTGCTAGCTGTTATGTTAAGTTAAAGTAAGTTATCTTTGGTTCTTATTTCTTCTGTTATTATGGCAGAAATAGAAGAAAAATTAAAAGGAAATCCTAAAAAAAAGATATATAAATATATATATCTTTATTTTTAGCAATATTTTATATATATATATTCTAAAATATTGCTACCCCCAAATTTAAATATATATATATATATATATATATATATATATATATATATATATATATGTGTGTGTGTGTGTGTGTGTGATTAGTACCTTTATTTTTTTCTGATCTTCTTGTATTCATATGCATACCTTTTAAGACATTTCTCCTTTCTGTAAAATCTGCTCTTTATTACTTTTCCTTAGAGAATTCCTCCAAAAGTATAATTTTGAAATATCTCATTATATTTCTTTGTATTAATTGATCATAGTATACTTTTGTCATTTTGCTACAACTTAACTTTGAAAGTTATAATTCCGTGTATTATCCTGATCATAAATTATGACTTATTTGAAAGAACAGCAAGCAATGAAAAAACACATACTTTTATTTTCCTTCAAGCAGTAAATTCTTTGCCATTACAATTATTTTTTTCAAGCCTATGGTCAAAGCTGCAGGGAAAAACAAACACCTTTGTGTGTCTTATTCTCCCCTCCAAACCCAGCCTTCGAATTTGCAGCCTCTGCCTCTCCTCTGACAGTAATGCAGGCTAAGTTAAACTACGAGTCCAAAGCCACGCATGGAATGTGCTCTACAGAGAAATGTCAAAGCTCTGTGGCATGTTTTTGTTATCCACAGAGTTATGTAAAATCTATGGAGAATGACTTCTTCGCAACACTTGGTTAATTGCAAATATTTCTTGTAAATAGCTTCAAGAGATCACAAACCTTCGGTTTTAATCTTCTTAATGATTTAGAGAACACTTTGCTATCTCCAAAAACTCTTTTTGAGGTTCTGAAAATAAGTAAGTCCATTTAATTGCCAAAATCCATTGGATGTAATTTCATTCTATTTTAATAAATACTGTTGAGTACCTCTTACTTACCAGGCAGTCACTAGGAGCGAGAAGGAGGAAAAAAATGAAATGATAAATGAGATAGGTCTCTCTACCCCTGAGGAATTTAAGACCTTCTAGAAAGCAATAAGACATGTGAACAAATAACTCCAGTGCAAGGCAAAATGAAATAAGGCTAAACAAAGGAACATACATTGTACTGAAGAAAAAGAGCAATATTTAACTAAGAAGAGGTCATATTTGAGCTAAGCCTTAGAGGATATCTAGGATTTTAATAAGGGGAAATGAAAGAAAAATGAAGGAAAACTGTTACTGACTTCCTGCTAGGCATTTCAAGTTCTGAATTAGGGGTAGCACTAAAGGATTCTGGGCACATTACTTTAATCCTAAGAAAAATATTTGCCTAGGTATCAATATCACTGTTTTATTGATGAAGAATATAAGTAATCTAGTTAAGGCCATACCTATGAATAACAGAAATGACACATGACCTATGACTGTGATTTTAAGTCTGCTGCAAGACTTTCTAGACTGATAAGGCAACATAAAAATGAGCATACAAAATATAAAATGCATGCTTTGTTCAGAAAATTGCTTTCATATAGTTAGATGTACAACAAAGGGTATGTTGAAAAAATAACAAAAAAGCTCCCCCAAACCTTTGGCACCTGCAGCATGTGTTTCAGGTTAGCAACAAACCTCAAAATCTCAAGGCATAATATGTGAATGTTTCCTTTCTTTCTTTCTTTCTTTCTTTCTTTCTTTCTTTCTTTCTTTCTTTCTTTCTTTCTTTCTTTCTTCCTTTCTCTCTCTCTCTCTCTCTCTCTCTCTCTCTCTCTCTCTCTCTCTCTCTCTCTCTTTTTTTCAAGGGGAAATAAACCCTAAAATATTTGGCTTACAATCTGTAAATCTTTCAGTCCATAGTCAGCTGGCTCCAAGGCTGGAATGGCAAACAGACACTGCAGAGGAGAAACATAGCATATACAAGGCAGCAAAGTTAACAAGAGACATATGTAAAGGCTTAATAGGTTATTTTTTAATCAGGAAAGTCCACTGCATGCTCAGTGGGTCTCTAAGTTAAGGTCCTATTGACCAGAGAGGGAATATGGGAACCACAAATCATTCTTCTGGGCTCTTCGTTCTTGGTTCTTAACACTGATCTGGCTAAATCCCCCAGTAGTAGTCATACTACCACCTCAAAATTTAGAAACTGACAGAAGAGAAGAAAATAGGATGAAGTGATACTGAAAAAATAGAGCACAGCACAAAGAAGAAATAGCATGGGATGGTGCCTTTGAGCAGCTGAGTAACCAGGAGTTGGGAGGCAAAGTGAAACTAACAACTTTTCTGCTCACAGAGAAATGGACAGTTACACCAGGATGGGACAAGGAGAATCTTATGCAGTTGGAGACAGCAAGAAAAGTAAGAAGCACTGCTACCTGACAGGCCCTCCAGAGTCAACAGTTGCTGAAAGACTGTAGCACAGGTACTGAGGACACCATTGCTTGGTGCAGGAGCTGGTGGGATGCCATTGCAAGAAAGGGCTGGGTGTTTGGACTTTGGTCCCAGCACAGCCCTTTGGCTGCTCCACATTGCCAAGTTCCCAGAGGGAAGGACGCTCATAGGAGCTTGCTGGCAGCTGAAGAGCAGAATGGGAAGTTCAGTAGAGGAGACAGAGCCAGGACATTTCTGTAGATTAACTGTAGATTGTTTTGTTGATTACACTACAGCTGTAGATTTCTTTAGGATAAAGGGAAACCACAAACAGTATGTATTTTATGGTGTGTTATTTTTCAACAGATATTACCAAAATAGGTTAGCCTGTTACTTCTGTAGTTAAATTGATTGCAAGGAAATAACCCTAACTTAGACAATGTAGGGCCAGTGAACTTTTCTCCTAAATCACCATCACACCCAAGGAGAAGGATAGCAAGAGTTCCTAACCCAAGAACTCAGACTTGGTTAGATTCTATCATTATGAACACCTGCAAGTTGGCAGAAAGAGGCCCTGAGTAGGAGTTAACTTCAGAATTGCTGTGGAAGGATCAGAGGAGGTATTGGGCTGTGAGCACTTGGGCTTTCTGGCCATAACATATGCCGCCTTATATGGGAATCACATATGCAGTTTCTCATGGAATATCTAATCTTTGTTCTCATCAAATATCTTATTGGTTTAAGTTTTTGTATGTTTCTTGATTTACTAATATAGGATTATGTTCTATTCTTTAATGGTTTCATGTATTTATTAGATTGTTACTCTTGTATATTTGTTCTTTCATTGGCTCTTATTTAATTGGTGTCTAAGTTCTCTCCTTCATCTTATCTAGTCTCTTCTCAACTCCCCAAGACAACATCATTAACATATATCTTTTTTCTTTTTCCGCAGATGTAAATGTCTCCTTTGAAGTTTCTTAATTCATCACACTTAGCCCCTCCACAGTCACTCCTGTCTTTTCTAATGTACTTCATTGATACTCCTACCCTAAGCCTCTGGCTCTTCCATGCCTTACCTAGCTTATCATTCCCCCCTATAAGTAAGTTTGGACAACTACATAACTTTCCTCCCATATCTCTTCCCAGCCCTTGCAAAAGACCTGAAAACTCTCAGTGTTAATACTTCAGTTCAACTAACAGTACTCCAAAAAATCAGACCCCACATCAATCTTTTCTTCTCATCTACCACCATTACTCCATTCAAAACTTCCCCTCAGTGTCTAATCCTAATCCAGCCACTTCCCGTTCTCCTCAGCCTACCTCACTGCAGAGCATCCACAAATAATAAGCTGCCATAATGTGCAAAGAGAACAGACAAACGGAGGCAGAGCAACTGCAAGGAGCATCATCTAGAAGTACTGTGAGATTGAATATGTGCATGCTGGGATAGATAGAAACTTTTCTTCCATCAAAACATAGGGACAGTTGAAATCAAATAACAGCAGTAAATACTAGCTCTAGATACAAACAGCTGAAAATTTTTCACAAGAAGGCAACATCCTACTAAAAATCTCAATATAAGTCATAAACTCTCCTTCCTTCTCTGGTCCTCAATCTGCAGTAATACCTCACAAAAAAGGGAGAAGAAAATGGAATAAAACATAATTTAAAATACATAGAAACACACACACACACACATATATGGGGAAGCGAAGAAATAGAAGATCTCTAAATGCTTTCCTCAACTTTCCCAAGGCAGAGCAAAGGACTACAAAGGAAGAAGAACACAAATACCAAGTGGCAGAAAACTATGAAAAGTTTTTGAAAGGGGTTAAGAAACCAGATGAGTTCAGACAGAAAATGAACCAAAATTTCACTGCATTGATGTACAACAAA
>PVIC010030901.1:0-21644 GCA_004025085.1 Thryonomys swinderianus
CTCTGAGCTCTCTTCAAATTTGAAATCAGCGGCAGAGACAATCTCATCTACTGTGTCCGTGACCCGAGAGGAAGGACAGTAGGAAACGTAGCGCAGTCCCCCCAAGACGCCAAGGAGCGGGAAACACGGGATAGAGGTGAGGGGTTTCCCTGCAGAAGGGAGGGGACACAGGTTCCGGGAGGGGCGACTCTGCCACAGTCCGCCCAAGACGTGCGAGTCCCTGGTCTCCCGAGTGTGCGTCTCACGCCCAGGCACACTCTCCTCGGTGCACAAGCACACACGTACAGAGCAGCCGCGCCACGCTGGTGGGCGGGACAGGCCTGGAGGGCAGCGGCGCTGTGGCGGGGGCTGCGGTGCGGCTGCGTCTGTCCCTCCTGCCCGCGGCCTGCGCAGGTAGACGGAGCCCACTCCGAGCGCTCGCCTGGACAAGGTTCCCTTGCGCCCGGCTCCTCTGCCTCGGGAGGACGCAGCACCCCTCCCCGGAGGGCACAGTGATGAGGCCCACCTCGGAAGCAGAGGCCCTTTCTGCAGAGGCTGCAGGGCCTCTCGGGAGAGGCCGGAGTGCGGTTTGCGCCAGTGGACGCCTCAGGGCCCTCCCTGTCTGTTTTGACCACGGTGGTTTCTTCAGGACTCAGACACACCCGGAGTGTCTCCTCTGGGCAGATCCGATCGGCCGTGCCTTGCCGTGCCGAGGGGCAGCCGCAGCGGAGGGGTGGGTGGGAGAAAGGGCCCGGTGGGTGTCCTCTGAGGCTGACTCCCGAGAACGAGTCGCGAGTCAGTGAAGACGTAAACGCACGCCCCTGGAAGACGGCACCTTCCCTGCCACTGTTCTCCCTGATGATAGGATGCGGGAATGAGGGTGCGGTTTGGGAGACGGCACCATCTCTCTGATACACCAGAAAGCACCGCCTGCTAGCCATGCGCCCAGGTAAGACGCCGGCAGGTGAAGTGACTGCTTGCCGCTTTCCTGATGTCAGATTACAGTGACCGAAGCTCCCGATACATCAGTTTAACCTCAGTCTAAAACCCTCTCAGTTCTGCCTCCGTGAAGTCAAAGGGACTTGCATCATTTTCCAGCATGAGATGCTTAGTTTGCTAGGAGAAAACAAGCAGTGCTGAGTGTGGCCGAGCGTGTGATCACACTTGGGAAAGAAGACCCGTTGTCCTCTCTCGATACGAAAGATTTAGCTAAGGAAAGGGCCAGCACCCACAGGGCCACAGCGCCCAGAGCCCACGTGAGCCTGCGGAAGGAAACAGAAACACATGTGTCCTCGTGCCCAGGCCCAGGGTGCACCTCATGCCCGTCATCTGCTGCACAGCACAGGGACATTTGTGGCTGCGGAGCGAATCTCCCACTTGCTCCTCTTCTGAGAGCCCCCCTTTCCATGCCCTGCAGTCAGGACAACAACTGTTTGGCACTTGGAAAGAGAGGCGGTCCCCAGGGCAGATCGGTGGGCCTACGGACCCAGGACCTGATGACCAGACTCTGTCCTAACTCACGGGAGCCTGGCCCGTCCCAGACACTCCCGATCCTGGTCCGGTTCTAGAGAGTCCAGTCTAATGACCACACAAGCCCTCTGGGATGGGCTTTCATTTTCATTGTGTTATCAAGAAATAGCAGGCGCTGGTGTTTAATAGCTTCCCAAGATGTAGTGATGGGCAGTTCCGCCTCTCACGCCCTGGGTTGCCTGATGTCACCGTATCTGCCATCTGTGGAACACCTGAGGGGGACTCAGGGGGTCTCGGCCCGGCCTCCTGGAATCTCCCACCCCGCCGGGTGAGCCCCACCATCTGACCAGGTCTTCACCCATCTGGTGAGCCTGGGAACCTCTCATCTCCTCTATTTCAAAGTCTCCTGGGAGGGAAGACTTGGGTGATAACCGTGCTAATGACAAAGCACTAACTGAAGACCCCAGTAACCTCTGGGTTTCCTCCCTTCCCATGGCCGTGATAATGAAGCCAGGCGAGCGCTGGGGGAGCAATCAGATCCGGCCCAGGGTTAGCTAAGAGGTGGTTTGTGGTCAGGAGCCCAGCAGATGGGTTCAAATTACCTGGCTTTAATTTCATATAATTGGCAGGCTGGATTACCTCCAGCTCGGGGGACCTGGGGCCCACAGCTCTGGGTAGCAGCCCTGTGGGAAAGGTGGACTGTGCCTTATGCAGACTGTGGGGATACAGCTGGGGAGGGCGCAGGCCTGGACGCAGGGCACCCAAGTCTTTCCAGGGCCATGCAGGTTCAAGTCCCTCAGCCTCCAAGAAAGGCCTCGGTGATGGGCCAGGACGTCCCCGCGGAGTGTGCAAAGGCTTCTCCAGACACTGAAGAGGGTTGAGATCATGGAGGATGAGATTCGGTCATGATTCTTTTTCCCTGTTTCCCTTGATTTAATTACCGAACTGTTTATGCATATGCAGATATCCATAGATGCTGGTTTCATCCACTTGTGGGTTCATGCACGCTCCTGACAACACCCTGACTTTACCGGATGCTTTGTAGCTGGAAGCTAAGTGTTCTACACGCGTGAGCTTCCATAATGCTACTGGGAGGCATCTGCCAGCCTCCAGTCTGCCCTTGTGGATGCTGATGAGGACAAAGGTGTCAGTCCATTTCTGCTATCACAACAAAACAACTGAGACCAGATAACTTAAAAAGAAAAGGGGTTTATTTTGGTTTGCGATTATGGAGACTGGAAGTCCAAGATTGGACAGACACATCGGTAAGGACCTCACATGCTTCAACTTCAGGCCGCAGAGAGGAAAGGAGGCCCGATGCCTGCAGTGGCTGACCCATGCCTGCTGGAAATGCGTTGGGGTCTATTGACTGGAGCTCTAGCCCAGGACCCAAGGCCTGCCGTAGGCCTCTCCTGGCAGAACTGCGAGTTGGGGAACTAAGGTTCTGCAAATGAGGTTTTGGGCAACACTTGACATAGAAACTGCTGTCTGAGTCTCCTGTGCATTAGCCCACCTTAGTCTCTCCATCCGTGGCCTCTGCCAGCCACATACACAGTCCTTCCCCATCTTCCTGACAGTGCTGGGCTCCCTGCTTCCAGCACCTCTACAGCTGTTCTCTGCCCAGTCCCCTTATTTTGTGCTTATTCCCTGTAAAGGGACATTCTCATGTCTGTACTTGGCCTATGTTTATAGCAGGTACCTGGCATGTTAGTCACTCAACTAACATCGTACAGTGTAGCAATGATGCAAATATAACAATGAATCACACAGGATCCTTCTTCCAACCAGAGCCTTTATATAGTTCAGAAAGAAAAGGAGAACTATAAACACATCCATGTGCAGCAAAGAGACATGTCTGCACAATACTGGGTGGTGTGCACCAAGTGTTCAAACCCAAACTGACTGGTTTGTGTTTTCCAGAGATGGAAGAAGGAATATGTGTGTGTGCGTGTGTGTGTGTGTGTGTGTGTGTGTGTGTGTATCTAATCACCAGCATTCCTGACAGCTGGTCTATGGCTGATCATAATTTTGATCCCCAGACTACAGTAGATCTTTACAGAAAGAAAAACAAGGAATGGGAGCAGGAGAAGAGGAGTTAAAATGTTACCCCAAAGCTTCCTGAGGACGCGCTCTGAGGGGTTCTGTGTTCCGTACTTATTCCGAGAAGAGTACTCTGGCCAAGCAGGGGAACAAGACCAAGACAAAACGGCCATCTTGTTAGATCAACCTGCTTAGCGCTGTGGGCCCGGCTCCCAGAAGGCCGGGCTGAGACGGGCAGGAGGGCGGTGTGCGAGGCGGGGAGACTCCTGGCCTCACAGGTGGCTGAGGGAGAACCCGACACACCCGGGAAAGGTCCTCGGCTGGCCCTGTGGTCTGCAGAAAAAGCCCTCAGCCTCGGTCATCCTCGATTTCACATCTGCAAAGTGGAACCGATGGCATGGGTTAGGACCTTGGTCCGGACCACGTCCCCGGCGTGCCGGGACTGTGGGTCCTCAGAGGGGCCGCCGAGGGGAACAGAGAAGAACCCTGGGTCTGTGGGCTCTGCCCGCGTGGCGGGGACAGCCCCGCACCCCGAGCGTGACGTCATCTCCGCGGCCAACGGATCTGTTCTCACACACATCAAGGTGTCTGCATTACTTAGGAGCCACAGAGCGCTCGGTCCCCAGACAGTTAAACCATGCTGAGGCCAGCTGGCACTTGAAGGACCTCAAAGGCCTCATGAAACTGCTGGTGACCACAGAACTCACCACAGTCCCCCTGCAGGCCCCGTGGGCCGTGCGCGCCCCCCGGCAGGAGAAGCGGTGACACAGCATTTTGTCACAGGGCTGAGCAGGCAGGTAAGCCGGCCGCGGGGCTCTTATCAGCTCCCCACAGCAGCCTGCCCAGCGTGGCCTGCCGGAAAGTGCCGGTGCAGGACACTGGCGCTGTCTGTGCCCATCCCGTGCTGGCATGTTCCCGAGGGACAGCAGCCCTGCGACTGCCATTCTCAAGGCCTGCCAGGACGGTGGGTGCAGAGGCTGTGGCTGCTGATGCCCCGAGCAGTGGGGCAGAGGACAGCAGCCGCCTTCAGTCTAGGCTGTGCCTTGTCCGTCACGGGGCTGGCACAGGTCGGGGCTGTGTCCAGGCTTCTGTGGCGACAGCTCCTTCCCCAAGTCTCAGATCGCCCGAAACCCGACCGAATCCTCACACACCCCATTCTCAATCATCCTGTTCATTTCCTTGCTGGAAAACTGGTGAAGCCAGACTCTCTAGGGAGCGGGGACCGGACCCCGGGAGTCAGGCCCGGGCTTCTGAGGGTCAGTGGCTCTGGAAGGGCCGCTTTCGTGCGCTGTGAGGTACCGAGGGCGCCCAGGCGTCACTGGAGTCACAGGGGAGTCTCTGACCCCAAGTGAGTCAGACCCGGAAGGCAGAGGTGAGAGAGGGAAGATGGCCGTGGGCTGACGCCCAGGGCTGAGCCTCTTCTAAACCAGAGCCCCCCTCCAGTGGGGAATTCTGGGAAGATACTGAGTGGCACCATCCCAGGAGGAGTCGGGAGGCCACAGAGGTCCAGTTTGGACTTGGCAGTGGGGGCTCCCGGCACCGCCTCGTCCTCGGACACCAGGCAGCTCCCTGGCCAAGAGGAAGGGTGGGCTGTCAAGGCCCAAGTTCCGTGAGGCAGGGGCTCATCTTTAGGCCGGAAAGTTCACAGAGCCTCATGTTAGCTGATCATCCAGGAGACAGAGCAGCAGGGCGGACCAAGAGCAAACGCCCCGAGTTATTGGAGCCGCGAGTGGTCGGGGCTGACCCCACTAGCCAGCTCTGCTTTGGGGAGCAGGGGGGCGGCTCTGTGTGGCTCAGCGTTGTGCCTGCGCTCACTGAGCGTGCGTGTGGGCTGCGGGGACCCCAGCCAGCGGCAGCCAATGTGCCCGGTCTGAAACTGAAGCCTGACGTCAGGGTCTGCGGCACCCCTTGCTCCAGCTGGGGGGCCTGTTCTGCAGAGACATGGAAACCCTGTGAGCCTCAGTTTCCTGATTTTACAGTAAAGGATGATCCACTGCGCCCCCTTCCCAGGCCCTCTCAGTGGGAAGCTGGAGGATGGGGTACACAAGATACACCTTTGGAAGTGGAAACCGTTCGGTGGGGGGGGGGTTGCACACCTTGGCCGGCAGCGCCCCCTAACCGTTTCAAATGCACCTTCCCAGGTGGTAAATTAAAAAGTATGTATATTCACAATTTCTTATTCCTTTCACTTGAGCAGGGGGCGGAAGGCACCAACTGTCTTTGCAAAGGACCAAGCTCCGCAGTGCAAATCTCTGACCCAGATCGGAAACCTCGGGCCAGTCCCCTGTGGTACCCTGGGGGCCAAGGCATGGTGCGGCGATGTGTCGCACTGGGTGTTATTTAACACCCCCCAGGGCTCAGGGCAGTGGCTTGCGATCAAGAACAGCCATATTTCTGCAGGAAAATGTATGAGCACGCACACCGAGTGTCATCAGTATGACCATAAATAGCCAGGGTCAGTCTGGGTCAGTCTTTTTTTTGCATACTGAGCTCAGGTCAGGCCAGTTCGTGCAGCCTAATAAGTTATCAAGTGGAAGTCTTCAGAGAACTTGGGCCATGACCACTGAGGGTGAGAGGGGCGGGCCCGTGAAGCCAAGGCCCACAGACGGCGAGTGTGTTACCAGCCAGCCTCTCTCTGTGCCTCACACGGGCTCCGGGACAGGGTCCCGGTCACCCTGCAGGCGGGAGCAGAGGCCTGAGCCCCGGAGGGCAGACTCCGCCCGGCTCCGAGGCCTGTGCTCTGGGCGAGGACTTTGAACAGGGAGCCGGAGGGGAGGCTGCAGCGGCAAAGTGGCTCGAGGGGCACATGGGGCAGCTCACCGGGCCTTCCTGATTTCACTAGTGTCTCCTTCTCGCCAGGAAGACAGCCCAGGGCGACAAGCCGGAAGACAGCGCGGGGAGGCCATGACTCAGTGACCCCCTCCTCGGAGCCTGAGCTTGGCCTGGACGGAGGGCTCCGCCCCAGGGATCCCAAGGCTCCCCCTCCTGTTCCCCGTCCCTCGCTGAGAGCCCGGCACCTGCTCGCCTCAGCAGCTCGGCGGGATTCTGAGCGGTGCGCGGCAGCTTCCCGCTGACGGGGTCCTAGTGGTCAGGACCGCGAGAGTTGCGCGTTGGGCAGTTTACGGCCGAGGTGGTGTCCCGTGCGCAGGTCATGCCTGCTGTGTCTGTGCTGATCATCAGAAGAGCTCGGAGCCGGCTCAGATCACACGCAGGGCTCCTGCTTCGCTGCTTTCCTCCGCGGCTCTTCCTGCACGGACACCAGCCTCAGGCCTACGCGGGGGTGTCACCGGGAGTCCCTCTAGCACAAAAGTCTCCCTGAACTATTCCCAGCAGTTCCTATGAGCGTGTATTTGCCAGCACCCAGAGCCGCTGCACAGCTGGCTCGGTCTCATCAGGAAGACCTCGCGGTCCTCAGTGTGGCCCGGAAGCCACACGACGGGCACAGAGAGCCTCGGACCGGCTGGGAATTTAGGAGCCTTTGCTGCCCGGGTGTGGCCACTTAGGCACGACCGCGGTGGCCCCGGGGGGCCTGCAGGCCTCCTGGACCCATGTGCTGCCTGTGTGCCGGGAGCTACGCTGCCTCCCTGCCGGCTTTGGCCTGTCGCCGTCCACGGGTGCCGTCCCCGTGCTTCCCGTGGGGAGAGCTGCGGGCTGAGGCTGGCACCTCTGTGGCTCTGGGGTTTCTTTCCTACGTTTGCTTTTTCCGTGAGTTCGGACACTGGTGAGAGTTCTGCTACTGACCTGTGTCCATTTCACTGGAGCAGCAGCTATGGTTCTAAAGTCGAGCGGCCCTCGAGGTCCTTCTCGCCCGTCCCTGTTCCCTGCACATCATGCTCAGCTCCACAGCAGCACCTGTGCTCACGCCTTTGTTTCTGTGTGCCAGGCGTGCTCTGTGCCAGGTCCTGAGTCCCAGGCTGGCATCCCGACGTGACCCCGTCTCACTCCACATGGACCTCGTGACCTTCCACGCTCGGGGGGGTGGACATCGGGCCCCTCTCTCCTGCTTGCGGAGGGGCTGGGAGGAGCTCCTGATGCCCGTGCCACCCCGCAGTGTGGGCATCCCAGCATGCCTTTCTTTCTGGCGTTTAGGCCACCGGGCGTGGGCGTCTTTCTGCCTGTCACCAGCAGACATGACATGAGTGGGCACCACTGACACGCTTCTTCCTCTGGGAAGCGTGGGTGCCGGCAGCATGTTCCTCTCTGCCTCCTCCTAGAAGTGTGGACGGATGATGCCAGTGAGGAGTGGGCGGTTTAGCCATCGCCGTCCAGCTGGCCAGGCTGCATGCCCCAATCCTGAGCGTCTGAGCTGCCCACGGGGTACAGGAGGGTGGGCACCATGCTGCTCATCTCCGGCCTATGTGGAACTTGCTCCGAGCAGTGCCAGAGCCAGGAATGACCCTCAGGCTTGCTCCGTGCCCAGTGGGTCCGACGCTAAGACTCACCCTCGTGCGCAGCAGCGCAGCCTCGTGGTCCTAACCGCGACTGCTTCAGTATTGCTTCTGCTGCCCTCAGGTTCCTCACAGAAACCTCCCTGCGCTCCTGGCCCCAAGGTTCCCAGCAGCCTTTGCACTTTGCCCGTCTCACCTGACGCCCATAGCTCAGTGCAGCAGGTAGCGGTGGGCTCGCTGTGCACCGTGGGCTTCAGCCTTCGGCCTCCTTAGGAGGAGGAACAGGGGACGGGGTCCTGCTCGTCATGGTCCTCTCTGTGCCCAGTGTAACTGCTGATGAAGAGAAGTTATTTAGCAGCTACCAGGGGAACTGCTATCAGAGTCAGGGTTTTCTCCAATGACCACAATGACCTTTATATTGTGCAAGAGAGATCTCCCTACCCAATTTCAAGATAAAGAAATAAGTTCAGAATTTGTGACTGCATTAAACCCAAAGCTCTAAAACCTGTTTCCTAACTTGTATTGATATTTCATCCCCAGATTATGTAGTTTTGGTCAAGAGTCAAGAATGATATTGTTATTTATTTGTGCGCAGAATAAAGAAAGGATGATCATTAAACACCAGTGGGGAAGTCATAGGTCACTGCATCACATTGATAAAACCGCAGCGGGGATGAGTGAGGTGCCTCAGTGTCCTTTTTGTGTCATAGAAGGAAATTGGTTCAGCGAGTTCACTGCGCTGTCCTGGGTGCAGACACTGTGCCAGGTCTTGGGAGATCCTCTCTGTCCCCAGTGATGAGACTCCCCACCCGACAGTCCATCTGTGACGGACTGCACCTTTACACCCGTCTGCACCTGTACACCCCGGCCCAGCGCGCACTGGCCTCCACGTCACTAGGTCCTGGAGAAACTCCATTTCAAAATGCTCATGATGGCCTCATCCCAGGGTCTGTCCTGAAAGTGTAGTGGCCGGAGTGCGGGCATGGTACCCTCGGCCTGTCTACGTGGTTCTCCTGGCCATCAAAAGTCTCCTCTCCAAAGACGCGAAGCTGGGCCACGTGCAGAGTGACAGCCTGCGTGCTCGGGGCCCTCTGTGTACGTGCACGGACTCCACCCTTCGGACCCCAAGCCCTTGCAGGGCGCTACGGAGGACCCACAGCCCTGGCAGCCTTTTCTCTATGTGAACTCTCTTCTACAAAATTCAGTTTTGCCAAATCTTTTTGCTCACTTTTCACATTAAAAATTTTAAAATGATGTCTCTCTCTCCCATGGTGATTTGTGCCAAACTGAATACGGGAGATTTCACTGACTAACTGCTCCAAAGTGAGAGATATAAGCTGGTCAATGACTAATCACATATTGCATTTTTCACCACTAACATGCGCAAGATTTTCCATTGAAGTTTCACTGATAAAAATCCCCTATCATTTGATGTGAGTTTAATCAGAAAAATGAATTAATTTGCAAGTATCTTATGTATGCCAAGTAGTGTGCTTCCATCCATGTGGAAACAGGAAGCTGGACTGGAATCGCTGCTGAACACAAGTTCCGGCTGGGCTCACACCAAGCTCCTCACAACCCTCGCTTTGCTGTTTCTCTGGCTCTTATGTTTCCCTGAGCACCTTCCTAAACCCATCTCCTAACTCCAGACTCGGGACTCTTTCGAGTTTTCATAGCTATGCCTTGTGTTTCATCTACCCTTTGCTTGTCAGAATCTCAATGAAATCTTTTTTTTTTTTTTTTTTTTTTGAGACAGGGTCTGGCTTTGTAGTTCAGGCTGGCCCTGAGCTCACTATGCAGCCCAGGCAAGCCTGGAACTCAGCAATCCTCCTGCCTCTGCCTCCCGAGTGCTGGGATGACAGGCGTGAACCACCAGGCACGGTACTGTGGTATGTGGTATGCGGTATTGATTGCTGGTGGGCGTGAGTTACCATGCCCAGCACTGTATGTGGTTACTGGGATCGAACTCAGGACCTTGCGTTTTTGCGAGGCAGGCGCCAGAACCACTGAGCTAAATCTCCAGCCCCTCTCAATGAAATCTTAATCTGACTTATATTCCAAGAATTAGGACCTCTGATCTTTTGCACTCAGATCTGTGTGACCGGTTTGAGAACACCTTGCTTGATCGGGCACATGTATCCCTAGGTGCCCCAGAATCCTAGAGAGCTCGGCAGTGGCATCCAGATGGGAGAGCATGGGCGCTTCTGGCAAGTAACTCAAAAAGAGGGAGGGTCTTAACAAATGGGCCTTCTTCGTGGACCCAAAGTCTGGCTCACTTCAGCATCACCCCCCAACTCTACACAGCCATCTGGAAGATTTTAGCGAAAACCTGAGAACTGTGATTGAATCTGTGGTAGGTGGTCTGGAAACCTGGGGCGCCTATAAAGCTTTTCACTCTTATTTCCAATCATGGCTACCTCAAGTACTTGAGATCTACTGTGTGCCCAAAACACTGGTCTGCACGAAGATGGAGAGACGGGTAAAATGTGATTTCCGTTTCCAGATGAGCTCACTGAGAAGTCAAGTGACACAAGAATATGAGAAGCAGAGACTTTCGCTCTCGTGTGCTCCCGTCTTCTCTTCCCACGAGTCTTGGATTTAGCCTCCCTCGTCGCCCAGGATGTTGCAGGCAATTTTCTGCCCAGCTTCGTGAAAGGAGGACAGGAATAGAGCTCAAGGGGCCGTGCGTTGCAAAGCCCCTGCGAAGGCAGGAGCACTTGCCCTGCTCAGCCTGACACCTGTACACCACAAGCCGGCCAGGCCGTGGCTCTAAGTTTCATTTCCTTGCGGTGAAATGGTGCTGCCGACACGTCAGTGTGAAGGAGCTTTGGAAAGTGTCCTGTAGAACAGCCGTTCGGGCCGGTGGAGCCCACAGCTCCACAGAACTCATGGGGGCACAGCGTGGAATAGAGGCCAGAAGATCACGATGGCCGCGGAATCTTCTACCTTCTTTTTTTCTTACTTTCTAAAACTTAATTTAAAAAAAAAAATTTAATAGTGTGTATTTGCAGTATATAATGATTGCATTCTTCTTTGGGAGTTGCTACGTGTACATACATGACACATCTTAATTCTTTTTACAGTCCCTTCCCCTTTTTTTCTTGTCCCTCCCCCAACATTTCGTGGTCCCGTTTGTAGAAAGATCTGACTCCCTCTTTCCTGTTAACTACCTTTTATCATATTTTGTGCTCGCATCCTATGATATATATAGATGTTGGATTCCTCTTGTGAAGGACACGGAAGCCTCTCTAGAAATATGTGCTCCCTTACATTTCCCCCAAAAAGAGCATGAGAAAGTTCACGGACCTCCTTGTGACCCCCACCAGACAATTGCTCCCAGAGTTAGGGCCCAGGCAGTGACTGTGGAGTGCCTCAGGCAGGGACCCAGCTGGAGGAGCGAGGTCCCCCAGGCCTGCTCGGGCACAGGAGGACACACCCTGCCCCTTCCCACACCTCTGAGGACGGTGACTGGGAGCTTCATCTTGTCCTCCTTCCTTCTAGCGAAGCGAAAGAGCACCATCTGCCCAACCACATTCCGCTTCCAGGAAACCGAAATGAGAGCGGATGTTGTCTTTCGCTGCTTGCTTTCATTTTTTCATCTTCCTTTTATGTGCGACTCTATTTTTGTTATTGCACCCTTACAAGGTACACTTGGAGTTTTTGAATTTTCCAAAGCCTGGGCCTTTTCAGGGTCAGACACCTGCCACGTGGGAAAATCGGCAAGTCCTCCTGTGGCCACTTAGCAAAATAGGTTTCCGACAGCCAGCAGGCCTCCGGCCCCGACGTCCAGGCCGAGGGCCACGTTCACCTCAGCCTTGCGTGGAGACGAGATGAGTTTCTGGGACCAGGCACGAGCAGAAGTCCAGTGGGAGAGTGGCCCAAGGGATGGTTCCAGAGGCCAGGGTGCTGGCGGGCTGTCCCAGGAGGGTCTTCCTGTGAGAATAGTGTTCTTGTGTTGGGACTCCTGAGACAGAGAGGCCCTGTAGAGACCAACAGTTCTCCGAGGCTGGAAGGACCCAGGCTTGTGTCAGGACTGACAGCTCAGTCCTGACAGGAGAGAGGAGGCGGTCAGTGGGCTGTCACCCCAGGAAGCAAAGCAGACAGGCGGCCTTGTCGGAAGGCACCAGAGTATCACCCCAGAAAGACTGGGGCCTAGTGACGCGGAAAGGACTGTCGCCACCTCTGCTTGTTTGTTTAGGCCGTGGCCTGACCAACTCAGTCTTCGGTAAACAAGTGCTTAAGTGAAAGTCTGACTCTCGACCAAAATTTCCAAGGATCTCCCAGGCAAACTGTACCCACGCAGAGAAACACATACCACGTGGTGAAACGGTGGCTCTGGGGAAGCCCTGGGAGGAACGACGAAGAGGAACAGTGAGTGACAGGCAGAAGGGCCTGGAGCCCAACCCTCGACTCCAGAGACAAGAGTCCGAGGATGGTGGCTGGGCACGGAGCCTCCGGGAGTCCGGGTGTGAGCAGAACAGAGTCAGACGTCCACGCGCAGGCCCTGGCCAGGTGGAGGCCACGTCGGAAGAGACGGTTTTTCCCAGTGACAGACACATGCCAAAGCGCTAGTTCCCTTTTCCTAGGAAATCGCACGTTTTCTCTGACACGCACTTCCCGATTTTACACGTCAAGAAAAGGAGACAAAGATGATTGGGAGGCTGCAGGGGGCCGGGACAGTCGCGTGGGAAGGCAGTGTCCATGGCGCAGGCTGTTCTGCTGAGGACCCACGGTCTCGCACTGCCAGGTGCTGTCCTACTATGCGCCCCTGCTGAGGACAGACAGACCGAAGGTCTTCAGAGACTAGTGGTGAAAGAGTAAGTAAGCCGGCACCACTAGGCGGCGGTTCCGTCAGTGACTTTCGCGCGCATCTCCTTTAGTTGGCGTTAGTTATCTCCAAGATGCTGCCAGGACCTCACCGCTCTCCTCGTTTTGAGGGGAGGGGATGATGATAATTGGGCACAGGTGCTGAGGAGTGGAAGCGGATGGGGTCAAATAGTCTCCTGATTGCAGAGACCAGACTCCCCGCCTGCTCCTAGGGAACCCTGGGAACGTAAGCTCAGCACCGAGTCCCCCACAGCCCCCCACCCCCGGTCTTCACGTCAGACTTCAGCATCAGCTCCGCGCCGCGTCCCAGCCCCATCCACAGCTGTACGCTGCGGTACCCCTGAAACGGAGGTCAGAAATGCTGTGAGCTCACTTCTTCTCCTGACCCCCAGCGCCTGAAACGTGCTGTGAGCTCCGCGCCTGCCGAGACCCTGGCTCCCTTCCAGGCCCTTCGGTAGGAAGGTGACTCCCCCTCCAGGCGACCCACGGCCCGCGCGAGGTCTGCAGCATGTGGCCCGTGGTGAAGGTGCAGGAGGAGAGTGAGGAGGAGGCCTTGCCAGCCCAGCGCCAGAAAGGCTTTGGCTGCGAGATGCCTGCTGGCCACGCCCCTTGCCCTGGACCGCAGCAGGCCATCTGGAGATGTCCCACTAAGGCTGCCGTCTTGCATTCCCAAAGAGACTCTTGGGCCATCTTAGAATGTGGATGGGATTTGTACTGTATAACGTTAACAAATGTGACTGTTGTGCACTCCTATAATACTGGTCCGAGTTGGGGGGACTTGGCATTTCAGCAGGTGCCCAAAGCCAGGATGCCCTGGCATTGGCCCTTATTCACTTATATCCATGCTTTCTACTTGGCCTGAAGTTCTTGCATGACCTGAGGAGTGGAAGGTGTGATGGCAGCTGTTTCCCGGTCACCCGCACGCTCACGGTCAAGGGCAGTCACTGCTCTGCTTCTCCAGCCTCCAGCACAGGCAGCGCCCTGAGAAGAGCTGTCAGGCTCCAGTTCGTGTTTTCAGACTCTTCAGCGCAGGCTGACTCTTCCCCTTCGGGATGTGTACGAGTCCAACCATCACCAAAGACATTGCTCAACCGCTGGGAAGTTCTCCTGTGATGGGAACGAAAGATTCCTGTCAGGTTGCCCGCTGAGCCCTGGGTTCGTACCAGAACCACCGCGGGTGCTGTATGGACGTGTTTTCTTGCCATTGTGACCCCAGGTTGAGCATCAAAGTGAGTGAACAACAGAATCAGGAGAGCTCAGTTCTATGATGGTGAAAGGTCAATTTCAAGGTGAAATTCGCCAATATTAAGTACCAAAAATATAATATCCACAGAAGGCCAAGCCTTGCACTTAGCATGTGTAGTCTTCTGAAAAGATCCTGGCAATATATCTTCTTTCCTTCCAGGACTTGCAAGAATTTGATCAACCAATACAAGACGGGGCCTTGGGAAACACTGCCCCAAATCAGAATGAATCTGGGGAATGGGTTCTGATTCTCAGCTTACCTTTTAAATGGTCATGTATGCCTCCAAGTCTGTTAGGTTATTTTTCCAACTTTAGAAATGCTCTACTACTGGGTACAGAAGAAACAAAACCCTCATTCTGACGAAACTCAGAGATGTTGGTTCCCTAGCGTGCTGGACTGTACAGGCATCATGTGAAGAAAGGGTGACTTTTGTTTTGTGGGTATGATGTTGGTTTTATACTAAGAAGAAGCTTCAGATATTCAATGTATTCTTTAAGGTTGGTAAACCAAAGCAAAAGGCTAAAGACCCAATAATAGGGACATTCTGATTTGATAAACTCTTTTATTTTCCCTTTTGTTCACTGAACAAGTATAGGTAGAAAAAGAAAACAAAAATAATCAAATACACAAGGACCGGATCTCAGTGGCCGATATCCTTCTGGAAGAACAGGGAGGTGCCGATCTGTTATCTTGTGCTGCTGCAGCTATTAGTAACAACTCCTTTGGTTTGCTATGATGGGACTTCAAAGCAGGGTAGAAAACAAGAGGTATTTTGAAGGAAGGGAGCACTTTTTGTGGTAAGCGAGATGATGAAGCAGGGCTCATTCGGATGCAGGGCGACGCACCATTGATTCCCAGCTTCTTTCATATAACAGTAATAGCAATGCTTATCTCACGCTTGGTCTCAGAGCTCTTCCTTCCCGGCACTTCCCGCACGGCAGCTCACACGACCCTCCCGACAAGCCCAGGGCTGGGTGGCCACAGGGCCGCGGCCGAGCCCCAGACAGGGCTGCTTGCCCAGCCTCCTGCACCCTCAGATGTGCGAGGAGGTCGGACCTGCTGACACAGGGCTTCTGGGGGAAGCTGGCGTCTTTTTCTTTATTTATTTTGTACTATCTGCAGCACAGTTGCAGGTAAACCCACCTACAGCAGGGAGGAGAGAGGCGGGGACAGGAAGTCAGGCTGCCTTTGTGACTCCACGTGGCTTCGGCCCCACCTCGCCTTCCCCAAGAGGGGTGGGGGACGCAGCAGACTTGTAGGGCACTTGCATGGGCCGTGGGGGCCGGCAGGAAAGGACTCCGAAGGAAGCCTCTCGGAAAGCCGTACAGCATCCGGTCCTGGGCCAGGTTGGGGGCTCCACCCTTTGCTGCAGGCAGCTCTGTAGAAACGTTTTCTAAGCCGCTGTGGTTCCCCGCGCAGAGCAGGGACGAGAGGCAGAGGTCCTACACGGGGTCTTCCGGCCGGCGAGCCTTCTCTCCGCACCGGCCTGCTGTCGCCAAGCTGCTGCTGGGAAGGATTCTAGAGCTCGCGCTCAGTCTGATATCTGAATTCCACCAGACACAGCTGACCTGCGGGTCAATGGTTCATTCTTCTTCTTTTTTTTTTTTAAATTTTTTCAAATTAATTTTATCGGCACCTTTTATACACACATTATGATCACATCCAACATTGAGGGTGTGTACCAATACATGACACATCTTGATTCTCATTTTTCCCCATGTTTCTGCCCTCCCTACCACCCCACCCCATACACATAAGCTTTGCTTCTTTCTTTTACCATGAATTTTTTTTTTTTTTGAAGCATTGAGACATACAAAGCAGTCAGCCTGGCATAGGAAATGGCCCTGACAGCGAAGCTCTTTGGTCACACGGTCATTAGCACCGTCTCTCTTTGCCCCTCCCCCGTGACCTCCTGAGGCCTCACGACATCTGAGAGGCTCTTCGCATTTGGAGGCGCCTAGGCCTGACCTGCTAGCTGGAGCCTGGCTCTCCATTCGTGCGCAGGCTTTCTATCGCATTGTGGGTCTCTCTCACAAACTCCAAAAGAGGTTTTTCACCCCTAATGTTAAAATGATACTTAAGCATACAAGAATACAGTGGTGAACAACAACAACAACAAAAAATTCTTACTAATACTTCAAGTTCTGTGTGTAGAGTGGGCCCGATTTCAACCCAGGAGTTTCACTCTAAGGAAACGTGCTCCTGGGCGTCCCTGATTTAAGTGGAGGGAGGGAGAGCACCCTCCCCTCTACACGGTCTTAGCCAATCGTTTCTATGAAGGTGTTTCTCCCCGGAACTCCAAGCACCCCGAGAAACCTCTGCAGCCGAAAATTCCGGAACGCTCGGGAGGCCGCCTTCAGCCACACGGCAACACGAAGGCTGCCAGCGACAAGTCAGGACAGAGCTCAGAACCTCCTCTTGCCTTCCCGCGGCTGTCTCAGATCTCGGGGCGTTTTCTGTTTTCCCTCCTATGCGTGTGAGACACGTACATGTGTACTACACATATGTACACTCACGCATGCAGGTACATATGCGCAGCACACATGCAAGCACGCTGCTTTCTGTCAGCTCCGGCTTGTGTGAACTTCAAGGACTCAAGACCGAGTGGCATTTCGCTCCCCAGGGGGGAGCCCCCAGCTCATGTGATGAAGGGGAAAATGTCCTTCAACGACATGAAGAGGTTCTTTTTTTCTTTTTTGCCACCCTGATAGGAGCGGAAGAGCCAAAACGGTGCTCATCTACCCGTGCGTGCCCAACGTGCTGTTCTTGAGCAGTCACAGCCGAGGGGCGGGTCCCTCTTGCGACGGGCCCTTGACGGACACCCTGAGCTCCCCGCTTCAAGGCAGGAGAGACCCTTGTGACTGGGAGAGCGGAACTCTAGGACCAGGACACCGATGCAAATCCGGCCTGCTATCCTCTCCTCCAGCCTGGCGTGTGTCTGAGCCTCCCTGCGTCCCTTGCGAGAATGTCCAAATCAGAAGCCCCGGGGACAGGGTGGGGACTACACAGGGTGACTGCTAGACCACAGTGAAGAAAACACCCGGTACATATTCGCCTCGGGGAATATGAGCTCACGTTACCCCCCCCCCACCATGCAGTTTCCATTTTTTAGGGGGGCATCCAATCATCACGTGGAGCTACCTGAGCCAAGTATAGAAAGTTTCATCAGAACGGAAGTGACTCCATGAAAACATGAGCTAGGTGATTAAAATACGTGCTCTGCAGTCCACACGGTCACGGTGCCGCCCCGTCCGTCCAGGGAGGCTCCCAGAGGCTCCGGGGGAAGGGGTCCCCGCACTCCGCGCCCGCCCCCGTGCCGCAGCCTCCCGTCCCCTGCTGTCATCGCAGAGTCCCGAGCGCCAGCCAGGCAGGCGCGCTGAGGGTGCAGGCTGTGCCTGGCCCCTGCACCCCTCGGCTCAGCACAGGGCGGGACCCTCGGAGGGGCCAGGCGCGTGACGCGGATCCAGAGTGGGCCTGGGGCGGGGAGCCGCCAGCGGGAGCCCGCCGTGTCACCAGGTCGGGGAGCCACGCCGGCCCCCCGCCGCCCACTCCTCGCGGAGGACAGAGTCCTCAGGGCCGTCCGCGGCCGGGGCAGGGCGTCTGTGCTTCTTTCCAAGACGCACCATCTCATCAGCCAACACAACAAATAACCAACACAAGCCTTGATTTTCTTTCCACCACCATTAAAAGAAAGAAAACAGTGTTGTCACCCGCCATGAATATCGTAAGAAAAATATATTGGTGGGAGCAGGGATGGGAGTCCTTACAGAGCAACGCCCCGAAGAAACCCTGGCTTCTAGTTCGGACATGATTTACATTTTCATGAGAAAATCATCTGCTTTGCACAGAGGCGGTGGCGATGGAAGCATCACAAACCGTGGGGCATCTGTGACCCAATGGGGTCCCCCGGAGGACCCCTCGGACCAGGCTCTGGTGCCTGCTCTCTGTCACAGGAAGCACCTTCTGCACCGGGCTAATTATCTTTTAAAATTCATATCTACAGCCACGGGCTGCCTCGTGGGATTAAGCACAGTATGCTCTGCAAATTGAAAATAAGATAGCTGTTAGGAGTGTACACTTGCCTCTATGATTACTGCGGCAAACAAAGGCAAAACATTAATTTACATCTATTATAATAGAGAAACAAAGCCGGAGATTTTCGTAGCATCTCCGGCGAGAGAGGAATCCATAAAGGTGAGGTTCCCTGGAAGATGAGGGGGTGAGGACAGCTTCAGGGGTCCTCAAAGCCCTGTGCTCACCTTCCAGACAAGGAGCTGGGCCCCAGAGAGGGAAGAGACAGGACCCAGGAGAAGGGAGGGCTTGGTTTCTCTTACATTCACACCTGAGTTCCTAAAGAGAGAAATGTCCCAGCTGTGGGTTTTTTTTGTTTTTACCGGAAGATTGTGGAGATCTTTCCTAAATTCCCAGTATCATGGGCGTTACTGTCCCTGCCTCTCTCGGCTGTCTGCTTCCTCTGTGGAAGGTGCTCCAGACAGCCATAGTTGCTGTTATATTTTCTTACTTCATGGATGACCGGGTTCAGACATTGACCCCAGCTCAAACAGCCAGGAAATGGCGGGGCTGGGCCATTCCTCACACACTAGAGCCAGGAGCGGCCACACCATGGTCACGGAGGCCACCCGCCGCTTCTCCCTCGGGATGTCCCCTGTCGTGGTCCTTGCCTGCTCTCCTAGTTTCTGCAGCCAGTGGGAGGCTGACCATCTCTCCTCCAGATGTGCCCTCTGCTTTCCGCGCTGCCCCACACGACCGGGGGCACGTGGCGTTGTGCTGCCCAGTCTCTGTTACCCACAGAGCATCCGACCCAGGAGAGCAAAGGTCACCTCTTCCATCAGGGACTGAGGCGCATCCCTGGAGGGAAACCCCCTCCCTAATCCCGGCTGTCTCAGTGGCTGGTACCTGCTCACCGCGCCACCTGTCCCTGTCTCACCGGCACTCACATAGTGCCACGCCCCCTTGTGGAAGGCAGGCTCCCCGGTTCCACCCGTCAAGGGGACCTCGCTGGGTCCGTTCTTCCTGAAAGGGAGAGAACGCTGCCTTCCCGGGTACGAGCGGCGCTGCAGTCCTGGCGAGTCTGGCTTCCAAGGTCAGCAGCGGTGCAGTCGGGTGCAGCGGCTGGGCTGGGAAAGGTCCAGCCATGGCAGCTTGGAGTAGTGAGGCGGCAGATGAGGTGTGGAGTTGAAAGTGTCCGTCTTGGGCTCCAAGCTTACTGCTGTTGACTGGAGGATAGAGGGTGTAAGGCTGTTTCACAGTGGTTTTCCCAGAAGTCCCCAGAATACATAATCAAGACTCGTATGACTTTATTCTTCCTGGGGATTGTAGTAGTTTCCTTCTCATCTTTGAGACACAGGACCAAATGCCTATAGCCTAAAGGAGAATAGGTTATAGAAGTCTGAATCTTGGGCTGGGGATTTAGCTCAAGTGGCACCACACCAACGTTGGATGCACAAGGGCCAGAGTTCGATCCCCTGTACAACAAAAAAACCCAAAAGACAAAAAATAGGAGCCAGAGATTTAGCTCAGTGGTTCTGGTGCCTGCCTCACAAGTGCAAGGTCACGAGTTTGATCCCCAGTACATACAATGCTGGGTGTGGAGACTCACGCCCACCAACAAATCAATACCACATACCACAGTGCCAGGCGTGGTGGCTCATGCCACCTGTAATCCCAGCACTTGGGAGGCAGAGGCAGAAGGATTGCTGAGTTCCAGGCTTGCCTGGGCTCCATAGTGAGCTCAGGGCCAGCCTGAGCTACAAAGTGAGACCTGTCTCAAAAAAAAAAAAAAAAAAAAAAAAAAACAACGAAGTCTGAGTCTCTGTGTGGTTGGCCATGCAGGATGGCACAGCGGAGGAGAGACACTAAGGGCACAGGGGTAGCCAGCAGAGAGTCGAGGCAGAAGCTGGGTAGGGACACGACCCCTTTTGTGTCACACCCACAGGGACCCACCACTTTCAACCAGAGCCTACCTTCTGCAGGAAGCCACCTAGAAGATCCCGTGATCCCTTCACCTCTCAAACTCAGTGTGAGCAGCCAGCCTTTGGGGGCCATCAAGATATAAACTGTAGCACTGAGCAAGGACTTCCTAGAAAAGGGAAGCCACACCTGTGTTGGCACCAGAGCCCACGAGGTGCATGGTGTAGCTCTCCAACGTGGCCATGCATCTCCCCACGGCCACTGTCCCAGGAAAGGACTCCTGGTGACCTCCATACACACAAGGGACCCTGGGCCTGGAAGGCAAAGCCTGCATTCTTGTCCCGGCACTGCTACTCTCCTGTTGTAAGACCTGGATCCATCACTGGCCTCCTCTGACCTTCAGTTTTCTCCTCTTTTCAAGGGTCTCCTGCCTTCCACCACTTTGTGCCTAACGCTTTCACACGAGGTTGAGGCTTTGGGTAGGAAGGAGAACTCTCAGCAGAGCCCAGAAAAAGGAGGGAAGAACATCGCAGCAGGAGGAGGAAGGAGGCAGTGGGGCCAGAGCGTTCAGAAGGCTCCGGAATCACAAGGTGGCTTTACTCCGGTCCGGGATATTTAAGAGTTTTATCTGGTAGAAAGGCATGCAGCATTTACAAATTGGAAGCAACTCTGTACCCTCAGATAAGATTGTCTCAGTAATGTTGTACCCAGGAACAGCTCACCACGGCTTCCTTTCAATTAACCATTTAAATCACAGCCCATACAAACTCCAACCCCTGTTGCTTGATAATAACAGAAAGTTAGAGCAGAGCTGAAGAGTTTTGATTCACGCTGCTAACTATGGAAGCTCTGGAGTCTTTCTCTTCAGCCTGGAGTCTCATGCTCCTGTTTGAAAGAACTTTCCTTCAGCTGCTGGCAAAGATACGTTTGCCCCCAACCCCTTCTCCTCCCGAGCTAAATGGTGATTCATTACAGATAACCCCTCCTGATTAACTGTGTTTTGACTTTAACTTTGACATTAAAAAAGAAAAAAAAAAACACCGAAGGGGTGAAATTCTCCCTGATAACATTCGCTGCGTGGCTATTTTTAGCTGGCTGGGTGTCTTGTTCAGGAAAGGAAGAGAAAAAAAAACAACTAAATTTAGAAAGAAATTAAATTGTTGATTGTCATTAAAAGTCCTGGCTGTCAGATTAGAGAGTCATCGTGTGAGAGACCCTCTGTGATGAATAATAAATCAGCGGTTTCCTTGAAGCTTTCTTGTAAGTTCTTCATTTCTGTCAGCTGAGAGTGTGCAGAAGAGCCCCCGGCGAGGCAGGGGCGGTCGCACATCCGGGCCAGGGACCCGGCGCGGCCCAGCGCAGGGACGGCGTCTGTGCTCGCAGGCTGGCAGAGGGCACTGCCCAGCTGCACGGGGCGGCAGCACGTGGGGCTGCTGGACTTCTGGATCCAGCCAGGGAAAGAACGTTATGAGCAAACTCCTTTCTCCCTGCGAGCCTCCATCTCCCAGCCTCTGAAATGCTGTGAACAGTGCGCCTGGTGCAGGGCTATCAAGAGCATCCGGAATGACGTGCGGATAACGTGTCGGGTGCGACACGCACAGGCGTCCACACGTGACGAAGCATGACGCGATCGGAACGTTTATCCCTAGTCCAGGAGGCAGCTCCAGTGACTCCATGATGCAGAATCCATGATGCGGTGAAGCCTGAGAGCGACCCTCAAGGCTGTTGTGACTCTCCGGGCTCACCACTAGCATCTCAGCTGG
>PVIC010030902.1:0-21615 GCA_004025085.1 Thryonomys swinderianus
AACAGATTTCTATTTTAAATCAATGGGTAAAATTTAGCATTGTCATTTCATTTTCTTTTATGGCTTTTTGAGACAAGGTCCCACAATGTAGTTCAGGTTGGCCGGGACTCGCAGTAATTCTTCCACTCCAGCCTCATGAATGCTAGAATTAGAGTGCTGTGATTATAGCCATTTTACACCATGCTCAGCTTCCTCCCCCCACTTTTATTTTGGTACAGGTAATCAAACCCAGGAACTTATGCTGCATTCTATGAAGAGTTAAGCAGTGTATGTATTCTTACATGTACACATAGTGGCATCTTACTTAGTAAATAAATCTGTATTTAGTTCATACCAATACCCTAATACCACAGGGTCCATTCTATTCTTTTCCATATTTGTAACTTCAATCTGATTGCTAGCTCCTATTACCCTCATTACATTTACTGTAACCCATCTCCTACTGCTATTGACACCTATCCGCTCAGATTCTAGTAATCCTCCCACAACCCTACACTTTCCTCATTTTACTTTTAAAAAGGAACATTGCTGGGCGAGGTGCTACATGACTATAATTCCAGCAGCAAGTGAGGTTGAAACAGGAAGATCATAAATTTGAATCCCAGCTAGGCATCTTAGCAAAATCCTGTCTCAGAAAAAAATATAAAATAAAAAGGCTGGGGACATAACTCAGTGGCAGAACATCTCTGGGTTCAATCCCCAATACCTGGGGGGGGATCTAAATTGGGTGTTACGGGGGTAGCTCAAAATTAACGTGCTTACCAAGGATGCAAGAGGCCCAAGGTTTGATTCTTAATACTGCAAGAAAAAAAAGTAAAAATTCCTACCACTGCAAAAAGTAAAAAGGAAAGAGAGTAAGGGAAGAAGAAAGGAGAGAGAAAGGAAGAAAAAAAAGGAAGGAAAGGGAAAAGAGAATAGGAAGGAGGGAAGGAGGAACAAAGGCAGGGAAGAGGGTAAGTTCTAAATAAAAAGCTCAGGAGGCAAGGCTACAGATCACAGAATTTTATTAAGATGGAACCATGCTAATTAAGCTACTTGCCAAACCCAAACGCACAAGGTTCAAACTTAAGAGTTATCACAAATTAGAAACAAATGTCATGTTCAAAACCACAAGGAAACAGCTTGATATTATGGTGATGAAGGCTGAATGAGTCTGCACACTTATTTCAAACTACTGAAGAGTTTGTGAGCCACCTACATGGGGGAAAAAAAACAAAACAGAACATTATCAATTGGCAGCTTTCATCTCATGGCTTACAAGGATCTTCATAACCTACAACAGTTATCAAGGGAGGCTGAAGCAGAAGGATCATGGAGAGTTGGAGGCCAGCATGGAATACAAGAGTGCAGGGCCAAGACTAACTACATGAGACCCTGTCTCAAATATCAATCCACCACAGACCTACAACAGTACTGCCTCATTTCTCAGCACCCTTTCTTATACATCTACACTGCATGTGAGCCCAAATAAACTCCCCTCAGTTACCCAAATCCATCCCTTGTACCTGAAACACTCCCAGTTTTTTCATCTTTTCATTTAAAACTTAACATTTCCAGTAAGTTTTATAACCCTCCCCTAAATAAGTCCCTATCACCACACCAATCTGTCCTTTGTCTTCCCACAAACCTCTCATCACAATATCAGTATTACTTTTGTTTGTCTGTTTGAAACAGGACCTTGCTGTGTAGTTCAGGCTGGCCCTGAGCTCACTATGTAGCCCAGGCAAGCCCCGAACTCAGCAATCCTCCTGCCTCTGCGTACTGAATGCTGGGATTACAGGCATGAGCCACCATGCCCAATATTGTGGTATATGTTACTGATTGCTGGTGGGCATGAGTCACCATGCCCGGTATTATTGTATGTGGTTACTGGGGATAGATTCAGGGACCATGTGCTTGCCAGGCAGATTCTGGAACCACTGAACGAAATCTCCGGTCCTTTTAAAGAATTTTTGAGACAGGATCTCACTACGCTGCTTGTGCTAGCCTTCAATTTGTAATCTTCCTGTCTCAGCCTCCTGAGTAGCTGGGATCACAAGCTTATATCACAATGCTTGGTTTTCTTTTTAGACAAGGTTTTTCTAAATTTCCCCGGCCTGGAATATATAATCCTCCTGTCTCAGCCTCTGAGGTACTAAAATTACAGATGTATGTCACCATTACAGTCATGAGTTACCACACCCAGCCTTGTGGTTTGTGGTTACTGGGGATCAAACAGGGGAACTTGTGCTTGTAAGACAGATGCTGGAACCACTGAGCTACATCCCTGGCCTCCATATTACTTTTATTTTTGAGACAGGATCTCGCTTTGTAGTTCAGGCTGGCCCTGAGCTCACTATGTAGCCCAGGCAAGCCTCAAACTCAGCAATCCTCCTGTCTCTGCCTCCCGAGTGCTGGGATTACAGGCGTGAGCCACCACGCCTGGCACTGTGGTATGTGATATTGATTGCTGGTGGGCATGAGTCACCATGCCCAGCCTTGTATGTGGTTACTGGGATTGAACTTGGGTCCTTGTGCGTCCAAGGTTGGTGCGGTACCACATGAGCTAAATTCCCAGCCTGCACTATTACTTTTTTAATTAAAAGTTTTTCTTGGCACTACTGGGGATTGAATGAAGGGCTTTTACACTAAGCTACATCTCCTGGCCTTTTTTTATTTTGAGACACGGTAACCCTAAGTTGACCAGGCTGAGCTGGAACGTGCAACCATCTTGCTCAGCCTTATACAAGGCTGGGATTACAGGTAAGGACTATCACAACTAACGTTACAGATTAAATATTTATAAAAGTCCTACTTTAAAAAAGTCCTGGGCCGGAGGGTTAGCTCAGTGGTTCCAGCGCCTGCCTCGCAAGCACAAGGTCCTGAGTTCGATCCCCGGTAACCACATACAATGCTGGGCGTGGAGACTCATGCCCACCAGCAATCAATACCACATACCACAGTGCCAGGCGTGGTGGCTCACGCCTGTAATCCCAGCACTCGGGAGGCAGAGGCAGGAGGATTGCCGAGTTCAAGGCTTGCCTGGACTACATAGTGAGCTCAGAGCCAGCCTGAACTACAAAGCGAGACCCTGTCTCAAAAAAAAAAAAGCCCTACTTTACTCCAGGTACTATTCTGAAAGTTGAGAATTTAAACTACAAATAAAATAGTGTTTCTGCTGCTTACAAAACTTAGACACTGGGCCAGGGATTTAGCTCAAGTGGTTCCAATACCTGCATCTCAACCACAAGGTCCTGAGTTCAATCCCTAGTAATGAACAAAAAAAAACTTAGACAAATAGAATAAACAAATAAGGTAACTTCTTTATTTGGGGGTGGGGTATGGTATACCATTTCTGGAGATAACATAATACCAGGTCAATATGTGATGCTCCCACTCCATCTCCTTGCTCCAAAAATCCATTTAATCTGTGACCTTGAAATTGATGACGTGTCAGATATTAAACTGTTACATATAGAAACTACACTTATCTTAGCCAAAAGTCAGAGAAACAAAAAATAAGGCAACTTCTGATAGTCGTAGATGTTGGAAAATAAAATGGGAGGAGGGTGTGAAGGGGTAGGGGATATCAGTGAATGCCACACAGGGGTTACCCTTTAAAGACTTAGCACAGTTTAATAATTGTTCTACTTCTGTCTTCTACGCTGGCTCATAAACTCACTGAAGGAAAGGACTATGCTTATCTTACTACCACATCCTACACCACAGTTGATCTCATAAAACTATTTGAAGTATTTGCTGAATGATTATAAGGTAGTACATACCAGGAAGGCATGTAATAAGGGAACAGATCAGGATTAGCCTATTTTGGACATTTCATATAGTTACTAGAATCATACACTACACATGACTCTGTGCCTGGTCTCTCTCACTTAGCCTATCATCCCAGCACTTGGAAGGCAGAGGCAGGAGGAATGCTGAGTTCGAGGTTTGCCTGGGCTACATAGTGAGCTCAGGGCCAGCCTGAACTATAAAGCAAGACCCTGTCTCAAAAAAAAAAGTAACCTACTTAAAAAAAAAAACTCTGTGGACTACATAAAGACACATTGTGCTTGTATAGCATGAGGCCCTGGTTTGATCCCAAGTACTACAAAATAAATTTAGCAAAATCCAGCTCTCTATTTTGCAGTGCAAGTCAGGATGTCTTTTTTCTTCCTGAGTCTGTTTCAATCTGTAAAATGGGAATAATAATACCTACCTCCAGTAGAAGTAGCAAAGATTAGACAAAATTATTTATGTAATAAGACACAGCAAGTCTGCAGTTACTATTTATTGACAGGCCTACCACAGCATGAAAAGAGTGCCAGGGCCAAGTATTCTCTGGTCACTGTAAGCTTTCACCACCCAGGTCAGCACTGACTTACGCAGTGGTCCCTTGCATGCAAGAAGTCAAAGAGCTCCTCCGTGCAATCCTCTTCTGTCTGTGATCGGGAAGAGACACGCTCATCACAGAGTTCTAGCCGCTCCCGTGCCTTTACACATTTCTCCAGCTGCTCACACTGTTCTCTCACTGTTGTTAGGGGGTCCTAAAACACAAAAGGAACAAAATGGAGGCTTTAGGGAAGATCCACCAAACATATGTTTTGATTAATACAACCACCAAACCAAAGTGCTACCTCTGAATTACTGAACAGGAAGCCATCAGGCAGAGCCACACTACCACCAGAAGTGGGAAAGCAGCATCTCCCAGTCAATTCTGAGACTAAGTAGGAGGCAAAGATTTCATATTCCTGCCTCCCATGGTTGCCAGTGTATGCTGAAAGCTCAGTCCTTTGTGAAAGACAAGGTGCTGAAGGAAACCTGGCCAAATTTGAAGATCTACTGCAGGCCTTATTCATTAACATAGCATTATGGAATACAAGTCTAAAATTTTCCCTTTTCAAAACATCAGGTCTACGTACCCCTACTGCCCACATAGAAAGGCAGTGCTCGTTGAGGACTATTTAAGAAATGTTCCTTCTGGGATTCTTTCTCTCTCCTTGTTTTTGGTAGTACTGGCCAGGCAAGTATTCTACCACTAAGCTACACATCCAGCCCTTTTTTATTTTGAGACAAGGTCTTGGTTGCACAAGCTGGCCTCCAACTTGCTGTTCTCCTACCTCAGCTTCAGAAATAGCTAGGATTATACATGTGTGCCACTGTGCCAGCCTGAGTTCTTCCATAATCCAAAAATAGCAGATGAAAGAATGCTAAGTCCTCAAGATGCTCTTTGTTCCCTGATATGCCCAAGAAGTCTCAAACCCAGAATCGACACTGCTTTCCAGACTCTCACACCCAAACATTTTACTGTATAGGAGGTTTTTTTTTTTTTTTTTTTTTTTTTTTTTTTGCTTTTTGAGACAGAGTCTCGTGTTGTAGTTCAGGCTGGCCCTCAGCTCACTATGGTGCCCAGGCAAGCCGCCGTGAACTCAGCAGTCCTCCTGTCTCTGCCTCCTGAGTGCTGGGATTACAGGCGTGAGCCACCACGTACAGCATTGTGGTATGTGGTGTTGATTGTTGGTGGGCATATCTCCATGCCCAGCATTATATGTGGTTACCAGGGATTGAACTCAGGTCCTTGCGCTTGCGAGGCAGGCGCCGGAACCACTGAGCTAACCCTCCGATCCCGTATAGGAGGCTTTTTAAAATTTTGTTTTTGAACCAAAGTTTTGCTATGTAACTGAGGCTGGCCTCAAACTCTCAATGATCCTTCTGCCTCAGCCTCGTAACTGCTGGGATTACAAATATGAACCACTATGCCCAGCTATAAAGTATTAAAAGCTTATTCCATCCTTATTTTCTGAGAGTGTCAAATAGACTCAAGATGTTTCATGAAGCTCAAAAATTCTTGCTTTTACTGAGTGTTCCGTTCTGAGACAGCTCTTACCACTAATTCCTCCTCCTCCTCTTCTTCTTCCTACAAAAGGAAAATAAAGTAATGTCAGCAGCAGTTTTATGACATACATTTTCCCAATCATACTCACATTATAAATATTGAGAATAGATATTAATCATGTCATTTTATTTTCTGTACTTTATGACATTTTGACATCTTAGTAGCCATACTCATCTTAGAGCTAACTAATCCAGCAGTGATAACTATCAAAGATAGCACACAACATGCATGGAAGCCTACCTTTCATATGCAATATAATCAGTCCAAAACCCATGTGGCTAACCACTTCTTTTATATAAGTCTAATAATGTACCAAGCTCATTTTTCCCTTAGCCTAAACTAACCCAGGGATAAACACAAGACGTCAGACACGCCCTATAGCACAAAGCTCACCAAATTATTCAAACTATCTTATTCTAGATTTGACCAAGCTTGCCTACCCTGCTTTAGTCATTTCTTCCCACAGAACACAGAAACCAGGACTTTGAGCTACACTTTCCCTGATTCCTTTTGCTTGCTTTTCCACATACCCCTACATTGTGGGGCACACTCTCGGAAGCTCTTTAGTAAATCCTTCTTTCAAACTGTCACCATGTCTGTCACCTTACAATGCCTGATACACCCCAAGAAAATTTCAAAACAGACACTGTCATCTTACTTTTATGAATAAGCACCAATGGCAATCTATAGTTTCGTTTTTTGGAGGGCTGGGGGTTGAACTAGAGCCTTGCATATGCTAGGCAAGCACCACAGGCAGCGCTGGGCTGTGTCCTTGGGCCTTTCTTTTGCTAGGTAAGCACTCTGCTGCTGATGGTGCTGACGTACATCCCTATCGCTAACTAGCTATCATTTATTTTCACAATACTGAGCAGTTAACTCAGGGTTTGTATACTGAGCATCACCCGCTTCCTTTTTTTTTTTTTTTCCCTTTTTGAGACAGGGTCTTGCTTTGTAGTTCATGCTGGCTCTGAGCTCATTATGTAGGCCAGGCAAGCCTCGAACTCAGCAATCCTCCTGTCTCTGCCTCCCGAGTGCTGGGATTACAGGCGTGAGCCACCATGCCCGGCATTGTGGTCTGCAGTATTGATTGCTGGTGGGCATGAGTCTCCATGCCCATCTCCAAGCCCAGCATTGTATGTAGTTACCGGGGATCAAACTCAGGACCTTGTGCTTACGAGGCAGGCAACAGAACCACTGAGCTAACCCTCTGGCCTTTTTTTTTTTTTGAGACAGGATCTCGCTTTGTAGTTCAGGCTGGCCCTGAGCTCACTATGTAACCCAGGCAAGCCTCGAATTCAGCAATTCTCCTGTCTCTGCCTCCCAAATGCTGGGATTACAGGCGTGAGCCACCAAGCCCTGCAAGCACTATGGTATGTGGTATTAACTGCTGGTGGGCATGAGTCACCACGCTCAGTACTGTATGTGCTTACCAGGGATCGAACTCAGGACCTTACGCTTGTGAGGCAGGCGGCGGAACCACTGAGCTAAATCTCCGGCCCCAGCCTCTGCTTTTTTTTTTGAGACAGGGTCTCACTTTGTAGTTCAGGCTGGCCCTGAGCTCACTATGTAGCCCAGGCAAGCCTGGAACTCAGCAATCCTCCTGTCTCTGCCTCCGGAGTGCTAGAGTTACAGGCATGAGCCACCATGCCCGATATTGTGGTATGTAGTACTGATTGCTGGTGGGTATGAGTCATCATGCCCGGTATTGTTATATGCGGACACCAGGGATCAAATTAGGGATTGTGTGCTTGCCAGATTCTGGAACCATTGAGCTAAATCTCTGGTCCTTTTGAAAAATTTTTGAGACAGGATCTCACTACACTGCTTGTGCTAGGCTTCAACTTGTAATCTTCCTGTCTTAGCTTCCTGAGTGAGTAGCTGGGATCACAAACTTGTATCACCATACTTGGTTTTCTTTTTAGAGAAGGTTTTTCTAAATTTCCCTGGCCTGGAATATATAATCCTCTTCTCTCAGCCTCTGAGGTACTAAAATTACAGATATATGCCAACATGCATATATCTTCAATTTATAAAGCACCTTCATGTCTGTTATGATTTGATCAACTGTAGTAGTCCCTTAAAGGAGTAATCTTGGTTTAAACATAACAAACACTAGTTAGACATTTTCTCATATAAATTCAAACTTTCTATATTCATATAGGACTTACAGAAGTTAAACTAGTTTGATCTTTACTCAATTAAGTCCAGTATTGCTAGAAATAATGAAATTTAGCCTTTATTTCCCAAACAAAGTTGGAGGAATGAATTTTTCTAGACTCTGAACTTGAATCTGCAATATGAAAATGGCCAAACCTAAACTTTCTTAGCCAGAGCTTAACTAAAGATGATTATGACCACTTATTGGGGTTTTGAACATCAAATGTAAAGATCATTATGACTACTGCTTTCTGGTTTGCAGATCAAAACATTAATAAGTATGCAAAATTCTACACGACAATTCAACTCATGAGCTTGGAAACATCAGATCCTACATATTTACTTATGACTCTAGAGCACAAATTCAAATTTCCTTTCTCCCACAGGGAAAAAAAGTTTCCCAGGGACCAGATATTTAGCTCAGTGGTTCCAGCGCCTGCCTAGCAAGTGCAATGTCCCTGGTTCCATCCCTGGTAACCACATACAACAATACCGTGCGTGGTGACTCATGCCCACCAGCAATCAGTACCACAAACCACAATGCCAGGCACGGTGGCTCATGCCTGTAATCCCAGCATTCGGGAGGCAGAGCAAGAGGACTGCTGAGTTTGAGGCTTGCCTAGGCTACATACTGAGCTCAGTGACAGCCTGAGCTACAAAGTGAGACCCTGCCTCAAAAACAAAACAAAACAAAAAATTCTCAATAGGAGCATCAGCACTGGCTTAAATATGGGGAATAGGGAAAGCTGATCATATCTCTGAACACACTGTCAGAAAAAAGGTATTTGCCTGACTGCATACAGATATAAATGTAGGGAAAGAGAGAAAAAAAATATATATGTATATACACATATATATGGAAATAAAAACAACAAAGTCAACAATCATTGTTCTCAAAAATCTCATATGATCCTTTTTATTCTCTACCATGAGGAAAGGGACCAGCTTGCACAAAGGTTGGTAATGAAGGATAAAGTAAGTTCAACTATAACCTCAGCTATTTATTTTAACAATTAGTAAAGATTTCTCCTAAGTATGAAAAGGCTATTTAGGATGTCAACGCTATTTAAAAAAGAAAAAAAATTCATACCGAAGGGCCAGGCATTTAGCTTAGTGGTTCTGGCACCTGCCTTGCAAGCACAAGGTCCCGAGTTCAATCCCCAATAACCATATACCACAATGCTGGGCATGGTGGCTCCCACCTGTAATCCCAGCAGTCAGGAGGCAGAGGCAGGATTACTGTCAGTTCAAAGCTAGTCTGGGTTTCATAGTGAGCTCAGGACCAGTCTGAATTACAAAGAGAGACCCTGTCTCAAAAAAACAAAACAAAACAAAAATCATACTGAAGAGCCAGGGATATGGCTCAGCAGGCTCTGTATCTACCAACAAGTACAAGGTTCTGACTTCAATCCTCAGAACCAAAAAAACAGAAAAATTCATACTGGAAACATTTCTCCAAAAACACTAAAGGCAGGACTGGGACCATAATTCAATGGTAAAGGAAGTGTTTAGGATATTTGAGGCCCTGGGTTGTGTACAACACCTGCTTCAAAAAACAAAACAAAACAAAACAAAACCCCTAAAATCACATTCTACCTGAGGTAAGAAACCAAAAATTAATACCTTTTATATAATTTCCTCAGAGGGAAGGATGTTAAATTTCTAACCAATGAGAAAAATCATAGTCCCACTGAATGAAAACAGTTAATCCCCAGAAATTATGAGTCCTTCAGGAAATACTCTAGACCTCTTAATTTTAAAACTGACTGCTCATTTTCTCTGTGTGTGGGTTTCTGCTGTAGGCCTTTGTTATGGCTGACCCCACTTCTTTTTGATAATGTATATAAGACTAGAAAGAATTAAGGGACAAATAAGATTCTAACTATTCCCAACTCATAAGCCCAGAATGGCTGTCATGAAGTAAGCAGGGGTCAAATTAATATGTAGGAAATGAGACTGTAAACAAAAAACTAGTGGCTTTGAGAAAGCTGTGTGGCTCAGTCCTGAAAACCATGCCGCCTGGGCTAACCCACTTTGTGAGCTGTGTGTGTTCAGATATTCAGCCTTTCTGTATTTGTGGCCTCATCTGTAAAAATGGCAATAATAACAGTACCCAATACTTTACAGGGACATCGCGAATTAGTATATACAGAACTCAATAACCTCCACGAATGTGTGATTCCTGACCTGAGCTGGGTCAAGGACTAACGAAGGTCTGTTCAACAGACCTCTCAAACCCGGGCCTCAAAACACTTTACACGGGGCCGGAGGGTTGGCTCAGTGGTTCCGGCGCCTGCCTCGCAAGCTGTAAGGACCTGAGTTCGATCCCCGGTTACCACATATAATGCTGGGCGTGGTGGCTCACGCCTGTAATCCCAGCACTCGGGAGGCAGAGACAAGGGGATTGCTGAGTTCGCAGCGGCTAGCCTGGGCACCGTAGTGAGCTCAGGGCCAGCCTGAACTACAAAGCGAGACCCTGTCTCCAAAAAGCAAAAAAAAAAAACAAACCACTTTACAGACTGAAAACACGGGTACTGTAGCACTTCTACCAAAGTTTAGTCGGTACAGCTTTTTCGCTTTCGTTACACCTTTACTACATTCACAGAATAAGGAAACCGAGGCCCAAAGAGCTACTAATTGCCTACCTAGCCAAAGTCACTGGACCAATTCTGGAGAGAAAGAGTGGCAGGAACTAGCTCTCCCGATTTTGCAAACCCAAGCCACAAACCCGGATTAGAAGGGCCTAGGGGCATGTTTTGGCGGGTTCGGTCCTGGGGATCAGGACAGTGAAACAGAGTTGAATCGATTGCCTTGCTTTACCTCTTTAGGATCTCCAGATCCAGTCAGCATCTTTTGCTCGTCTTCCAGTCCCATGTTCAGCCAAGTTCCTGGACTCAACACTAGCAGAAACAGCAGCACCTGGTCCACTTCAGGATCAAGAAGGACTAGCAAGGGTCACTCGACGGATATCCGGCGACTTGGCCGGAAGTGCGGCATTCTAGTCTCAGTCGCGAACACCCCCTCGGATTGGTATGTACTAACTGCTCAAGGCAGAAGGTAGGGGGAACTGGTATTTGTACTTAAAGAGACTTCTCTAAGAAATGTTCTTCCAATCACTCTAGACTCACGTATAGTGACACAATATTTTATTTAAAATACTAGCATCTAAGAGACTTGAAAAATATGTTAATTTATTCAACCGTCCTTCAGCACACTTCTTGTACTTTCCTATATAGCTTATGGAACCGTCTTAACTGCTGACCTTTTCAAGATGGCGGCCCGCGAGGGCCACCCCCGGGCTCGCGCACCTCCCAAAGATGGCGGCGCCCGAGGCCTGGCGCGCCCGGAGTTGCTGGTTCTGTGAGGTAGCGGCGGCAACGACCATGGAGGCCACGTCCCGGGAGGCGGCGCCAGCGAAGAGCTCGGCCTCGGGCCCCAGCGCTCCCCCCGCCCTGTTCGAGCTGTGCGGGCGAGCAGTGAGCGCCCATATGGGGGTTCTGGAGAGCGGGGTGTGGGGTAAGTCGCGGGGTGAGGGGCTACCTCTGGCATCGAGCGGGGGCGGCCCAGCAGCCGAGGGGGTCGGGGGGGGGCGAGGCCGAGAGGCCCGGGGCAAGGCCCAGCCTCGGGCACTGGAAGCCAAACTGTTGGATCGGAGCATGAATTCTGCGACTGTCAGTGCTGGACAGAGTAAAGACCAAGACCAGAGGAGCAAGTAGACTCGTACCGCGGCCTGGCTGGGGGGGGGGGGTCTGGGGGGCGAGGCCAGGAGGCCTGGCCCGAGGTACAGCAGGCAGGGCCCTGACGACCGAGGCCGGGCTAGCGGCCCGGAGCCACAGCACTGAGCTGACGGCTGGGCCAGGCTGCAGCGTCTCGGATGTGGAAGTGACAGGCAGGGATAACCTCGCTGCCCCAGGGTAGGGACCGAGGTTGGCAGGCCCGGCCCGAGGCAAGGAGGCCGGGCTCGGCCCACCTAAGCTGATGGACGGCCCGGGGCCTCCCGTGTCCGCTGGACACACTGATGTGTTGGGGCTCCGGAGGACAAGTCGCCGGGCGGAGGCGGAGGCGGGGCGGCGGATAGAGAACGAGGGAAGCTGTAGGAGGAGAGGCATTGAAAGACTCGCGGCTCGCGGCCTGCCTGCGGACCGGGGGCCTCGCTGCCCAGCTACCTGGGCCACTGACCGACTGGCGCCGGAGGCCGCTCGGCTGGGCCCGGGCGGCAAGGAAGGGCGGAAAACGGGTGCAGGGACCCAGAGCGGTTCAGCAGCGCGGAAGCCGAACCACGGACCGGCGGGTTGGGCCCGAGACCGGGCGATGGCGAGGGGTTCTGGAAGGACGGGCCGGAGTGGGAGGGGCGCTTGACGAGAAGGCCTCGGTCCGAAAGGGAGCAAACGGAGGTTCGGGCCCGAGTTTGGCCGGACCGAACACCTTAAGTGAACAGCCGGTGAGGGCGAGCATACGAGTTGGGCTGTGGGCCGGGAGGCCGGCGGCGGGCCAGGGAGAGGAGGCCTGCAGCCGACGGGCAATGGGAGGCCGGGCTGTGGCGTGGGTCCTGCGGCCCGCGGCCCGCCTGATCAGGGAGTGAATGGGTCGGCCTTGTGAGTTCCGGCGCTCCAGAGAGAAAGAGAAAATTGAAGACTGTGCGACTCAGGCCTGGTTGCGCCCGGGACAAGAAGGCCCCAAGCCTGACAAACTAGTGGTGAGAGGGGGTGGGGTTCAGGGCCAGGATGAAGTGGGGCAAGATCTCTGGCCAGGGCCCCACGGGAGAAGCGGAGGGTGGGGAGGGAGGCTCCAGGCCTTGGAATCGGGGGAGGGGAGTTCCACGAGGAGGCCTGGGGATAGGGGTGGCAGGCCGAGTCCTTGCCTGGACAGGGCCCAGGGTAGGTCAAGAGTTGAAAGCTTGTTGCCCCAGGGTGGGGGTTTGCATTACTCCACACTCTGAGCAGGTGGTATATGGAAAAGGCCTGGGAATTTGGAGGATTGTGACTCCAGGATAAGCTCCAAGGTCTTGGAGTGGTCGATGCGGCCCTGGCTGTTGAAGTAGTTGAGGGCCACAAATACTGAGGAAGCATAAGCCCTTGGAGTAGTGAGGGACAGGAAGACTGTTAGAAGTGGGGAAGGGATTGTAAAGGCCTGTGCCAACATTTTAGGAGGGCTGAACCATGGGGAATGGGAGAAAAGTGTCAGTGGAGTTGAGCTGGAGGTTAGAAAAGTTTTGGGGATATGAAAGGCAGGGGCTATCTGACTTTATCCACCTGGAGCTTCTGGAATGATCCAGCTAGAAGGGAAGAGGACTGGGTGTGTCCCCCAGTTGGGAGGAAGAAGCACTAAAAGGATAGGCTGGAAAAAAAAGCAAAGAACCTGTGTAAAAAAGAATGGAGAGGGCTGGGAATGGGAATGATGGTTCATGGTTGTAACCCTGGCAGTTGGGAGGCTGAGGCAAGAGGATTACTTGGGAGATCAAGGTCACTCTGAACTACACAGTAAAACCGTTTAAGAAAGAAAGCAGTTTGTGGATAGTGAGGGATGAGATTTCCTGTAGCTGTCTAAACTGCTGGGAGCAAACTGGAGGAAAAGAGGGTAAGGCTCTGGAGAACTTTCTGTATCGCCTCTTTATTCTTTTTTTTTGGTGGTACCAGGGATCGAACTCTGGCCCTTGTGCATCCACTTTAGCTAAATCCCCAGCCCCGCCTCTTTATTCTTAGTCTTACCACCATCACTGAAGTACATCAATCATTATTACTGGTTGAGCCCCCATCCAGACTGACAGGAGATAGGGGAGAAAGATGTGTGGGTTTCGACCAAGGAGTCACTTAGAAAAGGCTCAATTAAGCAAGACCTTTTGGGAAAGATCCAAGTGAGAGGCCAACTAATTAAATAGTGCTATTTTGGAAGAAGGTCTCAGTGTGGACTACTAAGAAAGGGTTCCTGGTGGTAGTGAACTGGCACAACTTTGTGTGGGAGGTTGGATGGGAAGAATGAGTAGAGGCAGAAGGAAAGGGCATATTGAAGGGGGAAAAATTTATTTAAGACAGGGTCTCACTTTTTGTAGTTCAGGCTGGTGTGGAGCTTACTAACTAGCCCAGGCAAGCCTCAAATTCAGTAATCCTCCTGCCTCTGCCTCCAAAGTGTTGGGATGACAGGTGTGAGCCACCACACAGGGCATTGTGGTATATGGTACTGATTGCTGGTGGGCATGAGTCACCACGCCTGGTATAGTATTGGGTTCGAACCAGGGACCTTGCACTTGCTAGGCAGGCAGTGGAACCACTGAGCTAAATCTCTGGCCCGTTCTTTGTTTTTTAGAGACAGAGTCTCACTAAAGCCCAGACTGGCACAATGGGGAAACTTAAATAGAATAAAATTTATTATTTTACACACACGCGCACACACATTTTTTTTTTTTTTTTTGAGACAGGGTCTCACTTTGTAGTTCAGGCTGGCCCTGAGCTCACTATGTAGCCCAGGCAAGCCTGGAACTCAGCAATCCTCCTGTCTCTGCCTCCCAAGTGCTGGGATTACAGGCATGAGCCACCACGCGTGGCACTGTGGTATGTCATATTGATTTCTGCTGAGCTAAATCTCCCGCCCTGGAATGTATTCTTAATAACTGGTACTCTTTTGATCCCAGACATTAAAGAAACACCTATTCATCTTTTTTTGTACACTTGCATGGCCTGAGTACCCCTTGATGGGGGAAAATTGAAAACCAGAAGGAAATAGTAACGGCAATACTATTCTTTTTCTTTTTCTTTTTTTTTTTTTGACACAGGGTCTCGCTTTGTAGTTCAGGCTGGCCCTGAGCTCACTATTGAGCCCAGGCAAGCCTGGAACTCAGCAGTCCTCCTGTCTCTGCCTCCTGAATGCTTGGGATTACAGGCGTGAGCCACCATGCCCAGCATTGTGGTATGTGGTATTGATTGCTGGTGGGCATGAGTCACCACGCCCAGCATTGTATGTGGTTACCAGGATCAAACTCAGGACCTTGCACTTGCAAGGCAGGCACCGGAACTACTGAGCTAAATCTCTGGCCCTATTATATATTTTTTAATGGTTTATTATTATTTTTTTATTTTGGGTTTTTTTGTTTTGTTTTTGCACTACTGGGGATCAAACTCATCACCTTGCACTTGCAAGGCAGGCAGCAGCACCAGTGAGCCAAATTCTGGGCCCAAAGTTTATTGTATTTTGAATACCAGGATGTGGAGTACATCTCAAATATAGTAGAGTCCCTTTAAAGGGTTCTGAGGAGAGTGTCACCACGAACAGCATTATGCACAAAGGAGAGGATTAATTCAGATGATAGGCATGGTGGCTCACACCTGTAACCCCAGCACTCCTCGGAGGCAGAAGGAATGCCCTGAATTCAAGCCTAACCTGGACTACATAGTGAGTTCAGGGCCAGCCTGAGTTACAAAGCAAGACCCTGTCTTTAAAAAAGGAGCGGGGGAATGCCGGACGTGGTGGCTCACACCTGTAATCCCAGCACTCGGGAGGCAGAGACAAGAGGATTGCTGAGTTCACAGCGGCTTGCCTGGGCACCATAGTGAGCTCAGGGCCAGCCTGAACTACAAAGCGAGACCCTGTCTCAAAAAGCAAAAAAAAAGGAGTGGGGGGAGTAAGTCAGCCAAGTGATGTGGTAAGGCCTATATTATAATAGCATAAAGAATTAATACTTTCACAAGTACATTGAAAAACAACTGTACTAGATTCTTAGAATACACACACCCTTGGTACCAGGGATGAAACTCAGAACTTTCCACACACATGGTGCCACTGAGCTACATCCCCTGCCCTGTGCTAGATTCTTTGTTTTTCTTTCTTTCTTTTGGAATCATATTTATTCCTTCCCTTCATTATGTGCTAGATTCTTAATCTCAAGATTCAGTTATTCCAAAGTAAAAGCTAAATATAGATTGCAGACAGAATAGAAATTTTTTTTACATTCCAAGATCTTAGGCTTGTTCTTTTTGTTTTTTGAGACAGGGTCTCATGTTGTAGTTCATGCTGGCCCTGAACTCACTTTGCAGCTCAGGCCAGCCTCTAACTCTTGCAGTTCTCCTGCCTCTGTCTCCTGAGTGCTGGGATTACAGGTGTGAGCCACCACGCCCAGCTCTGCATGGCTTTTTGTTTGTTTGTTTTGGTGGTACCAGGGATCCAACTTGGACCCTTGTGTTTCCAAGGTAGACACAATACCACTTGAGCTAAATCCCCAGCCCTACTTGTTCTTGAAAAGTCAGAAATGCTATTGACATCGATTCTTGGCCTTTTGGCTAAGATCAAGTGTAGAAATGCTATTGACAGGAGAAACATAATAATAGCCTATATTTAGTGAGCCTATTGTAGCCAGGCATTGTTTTAACTAGATTACTAGCATACCTTCCTTTAATCTCTACAGTGTCATCATTTACAATGAGGCAGTCATTGCTATCTCCATTTTTTTTTTTTTTTGAGACAGGGTCTCGCTTTGTAGTTCAGGCTTGCCCTGAGCTTACTATGTAGCCCAGGAAAGCCTCAAACTCAGCAATCCTCCTGTCTCTGCCTCCCGAGTGCTGGGATTACAAGCCTGATCCACCACGCCTGGCGCTATCTCCATTTTTAAATTGAGGAAACAGGCATAAAGGTTCAATAATTTTTCCAAGAACTCATAATTAACTCAGGCAGGGACTTCACTCAAATTTGTCCAATTGTAGAGAGTAAACCCATCAGCCACTTTACTGTAATCCCTCTCAGAATAAAAAGGTTGGCAAAAGCTGGTTTTGTTTAAGATTCAAGAAATTTAGAATATAGAGACTAATTGTCTTCATTCTTTATACAAAACTACTAGTTGAAAAAAACACCCTCCTTGTTCAGGGTATAGTGCTGCCCCAGTACATGAAAGTGGTCCATCTGGGAAGAGAATCCAGAAAATCTTAATAGAAGACTTATTATAGTTGAACAATGAGTAGTTGATATGCTGAAAGTGACAAGGACATCATCTGTTGTACCAGGGATCAGTCTCAGGAGCTTGTGCTTATAAGGCAGGCACTGGAACCACTTAACTAAATCCCCAACCCAGCATATGTTAAGTAAATGAAAAAAGTTATTTAGTGTAGTTTATAGGACACAAAAGAAAGCTGAACTTAGTAGGGCAGATTATGAGGATGCTTCTATCATACATATTTAGTAGGAACTTTTTAATGCAGAATGGCTCTTATGAGCATGTCAGTTTGTGTTGAAGGACTGTCTCACCCTTACCTGTGAAATAACAGCAATGTTGTAGCTGATGTAGACCAAAGTTTAGAACAGATTTAGATTAGCTTCTCTAAATTACATTTATCAGATGAGAAATCTACCCTATTTTCCTTTCCATTAAAGTATATAATTCTTGGAACCTTTGAGGGGAAATGTAAACTTTGTGTTTTGGTTTTTGTAGCCCTCCCAGGCCCAATACTTCAAAGCATCTTACCTCTGCTCAATATATATTACTTGGAGAGGATTGAGGAAACTGCCCTCAAGAAAGGTGAGTGTCTGTCTCCGTGATTTTGAGCAAGGCACCATGGTGTTCTCCAGGTAAATATTACATCTGATGTCTGCATAGAACTCCATGCTTTTCAAAAAGTATCCTCATACCTACCTTCTGATATGATTTCCTATGGTCTCCTCTGGAAGACCAAACAAGATAAAGGTCCTTATGCTAATAAAAGTAAAAATAGGCACACCATAATTAATAAAAAAGCCATTATGAATCTTAGCCTTTTGTTATACCAAGGTACTTTTCTTCACTCTCTTTGGACAATCTGTTAAAGTGAACATTTATCTAACCCTAATGTGCTAAATATTGTCCTGGATATTTACCCAAAGAAACGCATTAATCTATGTAATCCTTTCAACAACACTATGAGATAGCTATTAACTACATTTTATAGATGAAGAAACTTTTTAAGTATAGAGAAAATATGTAACTTGCCCAAAATTATAGACTGGCTGATGTTTGCACCCATGCAGTCTATCTTTAGACCTAGGACTCTTAATTCTGCCCACATTGTTCTGTGAATTGAGAGGACAAGATGAAAGGCTGATGTTCTTCATTTATGGCAGCCAACAGGCAACCAAGTAAGTGTGATATTCTCCCTACAGGCCTCTCCACTCAGGCTATCTGGCGCAGACTCTGGGATGAGCTGATGAAGACAAGACCTTCCAGCTTGGAAGTAAGTTGAAGGTACCAGGTAGAACTCTAGCCTAATTTTGCACCACAGTGAAAGCAGGACTAGTACAGAAATATAAGCTAGGAACTTGCAGAAGCAGGAATGGAATGGATTTGGGAAGAGGGCTCAAATCTATTACCATAAGCTTCTTGCCCATTTGGCATTTATAGCTGACTTGTTTGCTTACCATTTTTTCAAGGGGCACAAAACAGAAAAGGTTATGAGCACAATGAATAAGACAGCCAAAATTCCTGGAGTTCTTGACAGAATTGGACCAGTGGTCAGATCTAACAAAGTAAAATTAACAGAGTAGACCAGCTCTTCACTGAGTCCAACAATCTTGAATTGAATGGCCTATGGGTAAAGGGTAAAGAGTCCAGTTTAGCAGCAGCTTATAAAAAAAAGGTTAAGGCTGGCTGTGGTGGCACATGCTGTAATCCTAGTAGTTGGGAGACTCAGGAGGATAGCTAATAGGCCAGCCTGGACTACATAATAAGTTCAAGGCCAGTTTGAACTCCATAGCAAGAACCTCAGCTGTATGAACTAATATGATATAGGCTAGAGGACAAGGGGGACAGTAGCCCTACCTGGCTCTGCAGTGGTCAGCTGCCGATCACTGGAATATGGAAAAAGAAGTCAAAGCCACATCTTGTGAGTCACATTTGGAAGATGAGATGCTCTTCCTGAAAAAGAGATGACTTGGGAAACCACCTTGAAATACATGAATGGTTGTTACATGAAAGGATTCAGAGAGTTGTTCTGAGTGGAAGTTAATGGAGGATATATTTTTGCTAAGCCAAAGGTAAAACTTTTAAACCTTATAATTGTTGGTGATTAGTCAAGCTTGTTCCAGAGGAAATATGCTTCCCATTATCAAATGTTCAAAGAATCTGGCTAACTACTTGATAAAAGTGTTATACAGGGGATTCAGCACTGAAAAAGGGCCTTGGCAGGATAATATTAGGGCTCTTTTCATCTGTAAGATTCTACTAGTTCAGATATAAATCAATGGAGCTTTTATTTAAGCAGAATTTCTTTTGCTACTCCATAATTGACAGATTTAGTTCAATGATCATTGACTAAAAGTACTTACAAATTTTATCCCAGATATCGAAAGCACCTACACACTCCCTAATCTTAATAACCTACCAGTTTAATGAGGAAATCTACAAATAAGTCAGTGATGATAGGATAAGTAGTATGATAGAGAGAAACAGAGATAGAGGGAGAAGGGAGCCAGAGAGTGTTTTAGAAAGTATTTTTGAGGTAGGCTTCCTATGATAAATGAGGCCAAATGAACAAAAAAAAAAAAAAAAAAGATGTAACTAGAGGTTTAATCTCTGATAATACACTGGCTTTAGTAATATCCAGCCCCATATCCTTCACCTTTTCCAGATCTCCCCTGTAGCTCTGGGAGTTAAGGATAAGGACACTGAGGCCGAACAGACAGTAGGTCTTATGAATAAAATTGGATGCAAGGGTAATAGAAAAGCTTTCTACCATTGTTTTCTTGAAACAGGGTCTCGCTTTGTAGTTCAGGCTGGCCTGAGCTCACTCTGTACCCCAGGCAAGCCTCGAACTTGGCAGTCCTCCTGACTCTGCCTCCCCTTTGCTGGGACTACAGGCGTGAGCCACCACACCCAGCACTGAGGTGTGTGGTATTGGTTGCTGGTGGGCGTGAGTCACCAGGCCCAGCATTGTATGTGGTTACCAGGGATTGAACTCAGGACCATTGCACTTGCAAGGCAGGCGTTGGAACCACTGAGCTAAATCTCCGGTCCCCAAAGCTTTCTACCATCTTTAAAGAAACATCAGATTCACTTTGTCCCAGTATTACACAATCAGTGTGGTTGACCAGCAGGTGACAAAAACTGTAGTATATATCTCGGAGAAAGCTTTCTTTGTCCAACATTATCTCAGGCTTTCCGAACAAACTTTTGCTATTTTGTTATCTTAGTTCAAAGCATTTCAGAACCTTTGGTGGCCCAGTGGTCACTGAGGCAGAGGTCCTGACTTAGAACATTATTTACTCCAAATGTTCTTCTTTGTTTCCCACTTTTGTAATTTAACAGCCTTCATCTCACAGTTCATAAGTACTTGTTGAGGGGCCTAGTGTTTAGCTTTATGATACAACACTTGCCCAATGTGCATGGGATCCTAGGTTCCATACCAAGGGCCACAAAAGAAATGGTGTGTGTGAGGGCATTTATTGTCATTTCCAGGCACTTGCTAGATCCAAGAGATAGCCTTTATAAAGGAAGAGTATTCCAAACACTGTAGTACTAGCAAAAATAAGAGTTTTATATAATCAACAGGTATTCTGGTGATAAAGCAGTGGAGAAACAAAGGATGATTTAACAAGTGGTTCTCAAGCACTTAATTTGTAAAAAATTAAGTTAGAGCTTTACTTCACAATATGCTCAAGGAAGGGCAGGGATTTAGCTCAGTGGCACTGTGCCTGCTGGGCAAGAGTAAGATTGTCAGTTCAATCCCCAGTACTGTAAAACAGTATGATCAAGTAATTTCTATATGGATAAAAGAGTAAATTGTAAGAAATGTATAAAATAACTAAAGAATAAAAGTGATTATGATAGCCAACCTCAGGAGAGTGCTAATTTATTTATTTATTTTTTTTTTTGAGACAGGGTCTCACTTTGTAGTTCAGGCTGGCCCTCAGCTCACTATGTAGCCCAGGCAAGCCTCGAACTCAGCAGTCCTCCTGCCTCTGCCTCCGGAGTGCTGAGATTACAGGTGTGAGCCACCATGCCCCACACTGTGGTATGTGGTATTGATTGCTGGTGGGCATGAGTCTCCACACCCAGCATTGTATGTGGTTACCAGGGATCAAACTCAGGACCTTGCACTTGCGAGGCAGGCTCTGGAACCACTAAGCTAACCCCCCTGCCCAGGAGAGTGCTAATTATTAATGAACAGACTAAAACAAAAATTGGGGCTGGGCGTGGTGGCTCACGCCTGTAATCCCAACACTCGGGAGGCAGAGACAGGTGGATTGCTGAGTTCCAGGCTTGCCTGGGCTACATAGTGAGCTCAGAGCCAGCCTGAACTACAAAGTGAGACCCTGTCTCAAAAAAAAAAAAAATTGGGGGCTAGAGATTTAGTTCAGTAGTAGAACGTTTACACATTGTGCACAAGGCTCTCAGTTCACTGTAAAGAAAACAATGAAATAAAAAAGAATGTATGGGCCGGAGGGTTAGCTCAGTGGTTCCGGCGCCTGCCTTGCAAGCACAAGGACCTGAGTTCAATCCCCGGTAACCACATATAATGCTGGGCGTGGTGGCTCACGCCTGTAATCCCAGCACTCGGGAGGCAGAGACAGGAGGATTGCTGAGTTCGCGGCGGCTTGCCTGGGCACCATAGTGAGCTCAGGGCCAGCCTGAA
>PVIC010030903.1:0-21634 GCA_004025085.1 Thryonomys swinderianus
TATTAAAATATACTTTGCATTGAAATGCAGAAGTATATCACTCCCACCGAGTCACAACTCCCAGTCCTTGGCCTGAGCATACAATCTCCTTGACACTTGAAGCCCTAAAGTAGATTATATGCACAAGGCACTAAGGCTAACTCTAATCCTGACAGTACCCTTCATCCTCACAATAGTTTGGGAAGCCCAATCCACAGGAACATTCAAAAGGACAGTATCATTCTCGCGAATCCTAACCCTAACCCTAGCCACCATGTTGAATTAGGCAATGTCTCCATTCTGGAGGGAGAGACACAACCCAACTAGCTCTAATCCTACTCCCAGCTATTCTCCTCATCATTCCTTGGCAAACTGATGCTGAATACGCAAGAAAATCCACAGTGACATAACTCTCAATCTGAATCTGAACCCTACCCCGCCTTTCAACCTTACACTCTAAACCCCTCTCTACCTCCATCATAGCCACTGCATATTATTCACCCGAACCACGACACTCACAAAAAAACTGCATGACAAATACAGATGAACGGCCAAAAGCACCTTGCAGTTGTGTTTTTCTGAATTCTGCCTGGACGCCTAAACCAAGTACAAGAGCCTGCAGGTACCTGAGTCCGAAAACCCAATACATTACAAAATGTGTTGATCAAGAAATAGAATAATGGCTATTAAAATATATATTGCAGTGAAATGCAGAAATGTATCACTCCAAAAGAGTTGCAACTCCCAGTCCTTGGCCTGAGCCCACAATCTCCCTGACACAAGAAGCAATAAAGTATGGTATATGCACAACACACTAATGCTAACTCCAATCCTGACAGTACCATTCATCCTCACTATACTTTAGGAAGCCCAGTCATCAGGAATAGTCAAAATGACAGTACCATTCTCACGAATCCTATCCCTAACCCTAGCCACAATGCTGAATTTAGCAAATGCCTCCATTCAGGAGGGAGAATCACAACCCCACTAGCTGTCATACTTCTCCAAGCTATTCTCCTCATCATTCCTTGGCAAACTCATGCTGAATACACAAGAAAAACCACAATGACACCACTCTTGATCTGAATTTGACACTACCCCGCCTTTCAACCTTACACTCTGAACCCCACTCTACCTCCATCATACACTCTGAATATTTTTACTCTGAACCATACCACTGACAAAACAATGGCATGGCAAATACACAAGATTCACCAAAAGCAGGCTTGGACTTGTGTTTTTCTGAATTTTTCCTGGAAGCCTAACCTAAGGGCAAGAGCCTACAGGTACCTGAGGCCTAACACCCAGTACATTGCAAAACGTATTGATCAAGAAATAGAATTGTGGAGATTAAAATATATTCTGCAGTGAAATTGAGAAGTGTATCATTCCTACAGAGTCAAAATGCCCAGTCCTTTTCCTGAGCCAACAATCTCCTTGACACATAAAGCCCTACTTAGGGTATATTCACAACACACTAATGCGAACTCCCATCCTGACAGCAACCTTCATCCTCACTATACGTGGGGAAGCCCAATCCACAGGAACAGTCAAAATGACAATACCATTCTCGCGCATCCTAAACCTAACCCTAGCCAGCATGCTGAATTTAGCAAATGACTACATTCTAGAGGGACGGGCACAACACCACTACCTCTCAACATAATCCGAGCGATACCCCTCACAATTCAATGGCAAACTGATGCAGAATACGGAAAAAAATCCACAGTGACAAAATTCTCGATCTCAGTCTCAATCCTACCCAGCCTTTCAAATTTACACTCCCAACCCTACTCTACCTCCATCATACACTCTGCATATTCTTCCTCCAAACCATGGTACTAACAAGAAATCTGCATGACTAATGCACAGGAATTGCCAAAAGGACACTTGGACTTGTGGTTTTCTGAATTCTGACTGGCAGCCTAACCCAAGCGCAAGAGCCTGCAGGTACCTAAGTCTTAACACACAAGACATTTCAATATCTGTTGATCAAGATATAGAATCGTGGCTATTACCATATATTTGGCAGTGTAATTCAGAAGTGTGTCACTGCCACAGAGTCATAACTCCCAGTCCTTGGCCTGAGACCACAATCTCCTTGACGCATGAATCCCTACGTCAGGATATATGCAGAACGCACTAATGCTAACTCCAATCCGGACAGTAACCTTCATCCTCAGTACTGTTTGGGAAGCATAGTCCACAGGAATAGTCAAAATGACAGTACCACTCTCATGAATCCTAAACCTAACCCTAGCCACAATGCGGAATTCAGCAAATGCCTCCATTCTGGAGGGAGAGGAACAAGCTCCCTAGCTCTCAGTCTAATCCGAGCGATACTGCTCAACATTCCTTAGCAAACTAATGCTCAGTAGGCACGAAAATCCCGAGCGACATCATTCTCAATCTCAATCTGAGCACTACCCCGCCTTTCAACCTAATACTCTCAACCCAAATCTACCTCCATCATACACTTTTTATATTCTTCCTCTGCACCATGCCACTGAAAAGAAAACTGCATGACAAATGCACAGGGATCACGAAAACAACACTGGGACTTTTGGTTTTCTGAATTATGACCAGCACCCTAACCGAAGGGCAGATGCCTGCAGGTACCTGAGGCCTAACAGACTGGACATTTCAAAACCTGTTGACCAAGAAAGAGAATCGTGGCTATTACCATATACTTGAGAGTGAAATGCAGAAGTGTGTCAAACTCACAGAGTCACAACTCCCAGCCCTTGGCCTGAGACCACAATCTCCCTGATGAATGAAGCCCTTTATCACGGTATATGCACAACCCACTAATGCTAACTCCAATCATCGCAGTACCCTTCATCCTTGCTATAGGTTGGGAAGCACAATCCACAGGAATAGTCAAAATGACAATAGCCATCTCACGAATCCTCACCCTAACCCTAGCCACTATGCTGAATTTAGCAAAAGCCTCCATTCTGCATGGAGAGGTACAAGTGCACTTGTTCTGAGCATAATCTGAGGTCTACTCCTCACCAATCCTTGGCAAATTGATGGTAAATACGCAAGAAAATCCAGAGTTACACAATTCTTGAGCTTAATCTCAACCCTACCCCGCCTTTCAAACTTACACTCCCAACCCCACTCTACATCCATCATACACTCTGCATACTCTTCCTCCAAACCGTGCTACTGAAAAGAAAACTACAGGAAAAATGCTCAGGAATCGTCAAAACAACACTTGGACTTGTGGTTTTCTGAATTCTTACTGGCAGCCTATCCCAAGGGCAAGAGTTTGCGGGTACCAGAAGCCTAACACACAGGACATTTCTAAACCTGTTGATTAATAAAGAGTATTGTGTCTATTGCCGTATATTTGGCAGTGAAATACAGAATTATGTCAATCCCCCAGAGTCACAACTCACAGTCCTTTTCCTGAGCCAAAAATCTCCTGACACATGAAGCCCTATATTAGGGTATATGCACAACGCAGTAAAGCTAACTCCAATCCTGACAGTACCTTTGATCCTCACTATAGATTGGGAAGACCAATCCACAGGAATATTCAAAATGACAGAACCACTCTCACGAATCCTAACCCTAACCCTAGCCACAATGATGAATTCAGCAAATGCCTCAATTCAGGAGTGAGATGGACAACTCCATTAGCTCTCAGCATAATCCGAGCTACACTCCTCACCATTCCTTGGCAAACTGATGCAGAATACGCAAGAAAAACCACACTGACACCATTCTGGATCTCAATCTGAACCCTAACCCTCCTTTCAAATATACACTCTCAACGCACTCTACCTCCATCATACACTCTGCACATTCTCCCTCCAAATCATGTCACTGAAAAGAAAACTGCATGACAAATGCACAGGAATTGCAAAAAGAACATTTGGATTTGTGGTTTTCTGAATTCTGACTGGCAGCCTAACCCAAGGGCAAGACCCTGCAAGTACCTAAGTCATAACACACTGGACATTTCAATATCTGTTGATCAAGAAACTTAATCGTGGCTATTACCATATATTTGGCAGTGTAATTCGGAAGTGTGTCACTGCCACAGAGTCACAACTCCCAATCCTTGGCCTGAGACCACAATCTCCTTGACAAATGAATCCCTATGTCAGGATATATGGAGAACGAAGTAATGCTAACTCCAATCCCGGCAGTACCCTTCATCCTCACTATAGTTTGGGAAGCATAATCCACAGGAATAGTCAAAATGACAGTACCACTCTCATGAATCCTAACCCTAACACTAGCCACAATGCTGCATTCAGCAAATGACTCCATTCTGGAGGGAGAGGAACAAGCCACCTAGCTCTCAGCATAATCCGTGCTATACTGCTCAACATTCCTTAGCAAACTGATGCTCAATATGCAAGAAAATCCGGAGTGACATCATTCTCGATCTCAATCTGAGCACTACCCCGACTTTCAAACTTACACTCTCAATCCCACTCTACCTCCATCATATACTTTGCATATTCTTCCTCTGAACCATGCCACGGACCAGAAAACTGCAGGAGAAATGCACAGGTATTGCCAAATCAACACTTGGACTTCTGGTTTTCTGAATTATGACCGGTAGCCTAACTGAAGGGCAAAAGCCTGCAGGTACCTAAGGCCTAACAAACAGGACATTTCAAAACCTGTTTATCAAGAAAGAAAATTGTGGAAATTACCGCACTGTTAGCAGTGAAATACAGAAGTGTGTCACTCCCACAAAGTCACAACTCCCAGTACTTGGTCTAACCACCAAATCTCCCTGAAATATGAAGCCCTATATAAGGGTGTATGCACAACAAACTAATGCTAACTCCCATCCTGACAGTACGGTTCATCCTCATTATAGTTTGGAAAGCCCAATCCACAGGAATAGTCAAAATGACAGTACCACTCACACGAATCCTAAACCTAACCCTAGCCACAATACTGGATTCATCAAATGCCTCAATTCAGGAGGGAGATGTACAACCCTACTAGCTCTGAGCATAATTCGAGCTATACTCTTCAGCATACCGGTGCAAACTGAAGTGGAATAGACAAGAAAATCGACAGTGACACAATTCTCGATCTCAATCTGAACCCTACCCCGCCTTTCAACCTTACACTCTAAATCCACCACTCTCTCCACAATTCACTCTGCATATTCTTCCCGTGAACTGTGCCACTGGCAAGAAGACTGCATTACAAATGCACAGGAATTGCCAAAAGAACAGTTGGACTTGTGGTTTTCTGAATTCTGACTGGCAGCCTAAGCCAAGGGCAAGAGTCTGGAGGTACATGAGGCCTAACACACAGGACATTTCAATATCTGTTGATCAAGAAATAGAATCGTGGCTATTACCATACATTTGGCAATGAAATTGAGAAGTGTGTCACTGGCACAGAGTCACAACTCCCAGTCTTTGGCCTGAGACCACAATATCCTTGACACATGAATCCCTATGTCAGGATATTTGCAGAATGCACTACTACAAACTCCAATCCTGACAGTACCCTTCATCCTCACTAAAGTTTGGGAAGCATAATGGACAGGAATAGTCAAAATGAGAGTACCACTCTCAGGAATCTTAACCCTAACCCTAGCCACAATGCTGAATTCAGCAAATGCCTCCATTCTGGAGGGAGAGGCACAGCCCCACGAGCTCTCACCATAATCTGAGCTATACTGCTCGACATTCCTTGGCAAACTGATTCTGAATACACAGAAAATCAGAAGTGACATCATTCTCGATCTCAATCTGAACCCTACCCTACATTCAACCTTACACTCTAAACCCCACTCTACCTCCAGCATTCACTCTGCATATTCTTCCTCCGAACCGTGCCACTGAGAAGACAACTGCATGGCAAATGCACGGGTATTGCCAAAACAACACTTGGACTTGTGGTTTTCTAAATTATGACCAGTAGCCTTACCGAAGGGCAAGAGCCTGCAGGTACCAGAGGCCTAACAAACAGGTCATTTCAAAACCTATTGATCAAGAAAGAGAATCATGGCAATTACCATATAATTTGCAGTGAAATACAGAAGTGTATCACTCCCACAAAGTCACAACTCCCAGGCCTTGGTCTGACCCTACAGTCTCCCTGACGCATGAAGCCCTATATAAGGGTATAAGCACAATGCAACAAAGCTAACTCCCATCCTGACAGTGCGGTTCATCTTCACTATAGTTTGGAAAGCCCAATCCACATGAATAGTCAAAATGACAGTACCACTCTCACGAATCCTAAACCTAACCCTAGTCACAATAATGAATTCAGCAAATGCCTCAATTAAGGAGGGAGATGTGCAACCCCACTAGCTCTGAGCATAATTTGAGCTATAGCCCTCAGCATTCCGGGGAAAACTGGAGTGAAATACACAAGAAAATCCACAGTGACCCATTGTCGATCTCAATCTGAACCCTACCCGCCTCTCAAAGTTACACTCTCAACCCTACTAAACCTCCATCATACGCTCTGCATATTCTTCCGCGGAACCTTGCCAATGACAAGAGAACTGCATGGTAAATGCAAAAGAATCGCCAAAACAACAATTGGACTTGTGTTTTTCTGAATTCTGACCGGCAGCCTAACTGAAGGACAAGAGCCTGGAGATACCTGAGGTCTAACACACAGGATATTACAAACAATGTTGATCAATAAAGACAATCGTGTCTATTACCATATATTTGACAGTGAAATACAGAAGCATGTCACTCCCACAGAGTCACAACTCCCAGTGCTTTTCCTACGCCCAAAATCTCCCTGGCAAATGAAGCCCTATGTTAGTGTATATGCACAACGCACTAATGCTAACTCCAATCCTGACAGTACCGTTCATCCTCAGTATACTTTCGGAAGCCCAATCAACAGGAATAGTCAAAATGACAGTACCACTCTCAGGAATCCTAACCCTAAAACTAGCCACAATACTGAATTCAGCAAATGCCTCAATTCAGGAGGGAGATGTACAACCCCACTAGCTCTGAGCATAATTCGAGCTATGCTCCTCAGCATTCCAGGGCAAACTGAAGTGGAATACACAAGAAAATCCACAGTGACACCATTTTTTATCTCAATTTGAACCCTACCCCGCCTTTCAACCTTACACTCTCAACCCCACTCTACATCCATCATGCACTGTGCATATTCTTCCGTGGAATCTTGCAATGACAAGACAACTGCATGACAAATGCACAGGTATCTGCAAAACAACACTTGGACTTGTGTTTTCTGAATTCTGACTGGCAGCCTAACCCAAGGACAAGAACCTGGAGGTACCTTAGGCCTAACACACAGGACATTACAAACAATGTTGATCAATAAAGACAATCATGTCTATTACCATATATTTGGCAGTGAAATACAGAAGTGTGTCACTCCCACAGATTCACAACTCCCAGTGCTTTTCCTGAGGGCAAAATCTCCCTGACACATGAAGCCCTATGTTAGCATACATGCACAACGCACTAATGCTAACTGCAATCCTGACAGTACCCTTCATCCTCACTATAGTTTGGGAAGCATAATGCACAGGAATAGTCAAAATGACAGTACCACTCTCACGAATCCTAACCCTAACCCTAGCCACAATGCTGAATTCAGCAAATGCCTCCATTCTGGAGGGAGAGGAACAAGCTCGAGCTCTCACCATAATCTGAGCTATATTGCTCACCATTCCTTAGCAAACTGATTCTGAATACGCAGAAAATCAGGAGTGACATCATTCTCGATATCAATCTGAACCCTACCCTACATTCAACCTTACACTCTAAACCCCACTCTACCTCCAGCATTCACTCTGCATATTCTTCCTCCGAACCTTGCCACTGACAAGACAACTGCATGGCAAATGTACGGGTATTGCCAAAAAAACACTTGGACTGTGGTTTTCTGAATTATGACCGGTAGCCTTACCGAAGGGCAAGAGCCTGCAGGTACCAGAGGCCTAACAAACAGGTCATTTCAAAACCTGTTGATCAAGGAAGAGAATCACGGCAATTACCGTATAATTTGCAGTAAAATACAGAAGTGTGTCACTCCCACAAAGTCACAACTCCCAGGCCTTGGTCTGGCCCTACAATCTCCCTGATGCATGAAGCCCTATATAAGGCTATAAGCACAACGCAACAAAGCTAACTCCCATCCTGACAGTGAGGTTCATCTTCACTATAGTTTGGAAAGCCCAATCCACATGAATAGTCAAAATGACAGTACCACTCTCATGAATCCTAAACCTAACCCTAGTCATAATAATGAATTCAGCAAATGCCTCAATTAAGGAGGGAGATGTACAACCCCACTAGCTCTGAGCATAATTTGAGCTATAGACCTCAGCATTCCAGGGAAAACTGGAGTGGAATACACAAGGAAATCCGCAGTGGCCCATTGTCGATCTCAATCTGAACCCTACCCTCCTTTCAAACTTACACTCTCAACTCCACTCAACCTCCATCATACTCTCTGCATCTTCTTCCGCGGAACCTTGCCAATGACAAGAGAACTGCATGACAAATGCACAAGAATTGCCAAAACAACAATTGGACTTGTGTTTTTCTGAATTCTGACCGGCAGCCTAACCGAAGGACAAGAGCCTGGAGATACCTGAGGCCCAACACACAGGATATTACAAACAATGTTGATCAATAAAGACAATCGTGTTTATTACCATATATTTGGCAGTGAAATGCAGAAGCGTGTCACTCCCACAAAGTCACAACTCCCAGTGTTTTCCTGAGCCCAAAATCTCCCTGACACAAGAAGCCCTATATTAGCGTATACGCACAACGCACTAATGCTAACTCCAACCCTGACAGTACCATTCATTCTCAGTATATTTTCTGAAGCCCAATCGACAGGAATAGTCAAAATGACAGTACCACTCTCAGGAATGCTAACCCTGACACTAGCCACAATACTGAATTCAGCAAATGCCTAAATTGTAGAGAGAGAAGTACAACCTCAAGAGCTCTCACCATAATCCGAGCTATACTGCTCACCATTCCTTGGCAAACTGATACTGAGTACCCAAAAATCCACAGTCACACTATTCTCGATCTCAATCTGAACCCTACCCTACATTCAACCGTACACTCTAAACCCCACTTTACCTCCATCATTCACTCTGCATATTCTTCTTCTGAACCATGCCACATACCAGAAAACAGCATGACAAATGCACAGGAATTGCCAAAAAAAACACTCGGACTTGTCGTTTTCTGAATTCTCACTGTCAGCCTAACCCAAGGACAAGAGTCTGCAGGTACCTAAGTCCTAACAGACAGGACATTTCAATATCTGTTGATCAAGAAATAGAATCGTGGCTATTACCATATATTTGGCACTGAAATTCAGAAGTGTGTCACTGCCACAGTGTCACAAGTCACCGTCCTTGGCCTGAGACCACAATCTCCTTGACACATTAATCCCTATGTCATGATATATGCAGAACGCACTAATACTAACTCCAATACTGACAATACCTTTCATCCTCACTATAGTTTGGGAAGTCCAATCCACAGGAATATTCAAAATGACAGAACCACTCTCATGAATCCTAAACCTAACCCAAGCCACAATGCTGAATTCAGCAAATGCCTCAATTCAGGAGGGAGATGTACAACCCCACTAGCTCTCAGCATAATCCAAGCTATACTCCTCAACATTCCTTGGCAAACTGATGTGGAATATGCAAGAAAATCCACGGTTACACCATTCTCGGTCTCAATCTGAACCCTAACCCTCCTTTCAAATATACACTCTCAACGCACTCTACCTCCTTCATACACTCTGCATATTCTTCCTCCAAACCGTGTTACTGACAAGAAAACCGCATGACAAATCCACAGGAATTGCCAAAAGAACACTTGAACTTGTGGTTTTCTGAATTCTGACAGGCAGCATAACCAAAGGGCAAGAGCCTGCAGTTACCTAAATAATAACACACAAGACATTTCAATATCTGTTGATCAAGAAACTTAATCGTGGCTATTACCATATATTTGGCAGTGAAATTCAGAAGTGTGTCACTGCCACAGTGTCACAACTCACAGTTCTTGGCCTGAGACCACAATCTCCTTGACACATTAATCCCTATGTCAGGATATATGCAAAACGCACTAATGCTAACTCCAATGCTGACAGTACTCTTCATCCTCACTATAGTTTGGGAAGCATAATCCACAGAAATAGTCAACATAACAGTACCACTCTCACGAATCCTAACCCTAACCCTAGCCACAATGCTGAATTTAGCAAATGCCTCCATTCAGGAGGGAGATGCACAACCCACTAGCTCTCAGCATAATTTGATCTATACTCCTCAGCATTCCCAGCAGACTGATGTGTAATACAGAAGAAAATCCACACTGAAAGCATTCTAAATCTCAATCTGAACTCTACCCTGCCTTTCAACCTTACACTCTTAACCCCACTCTACCTCCATCATATTCTCTGCATATTCTTCCCCGGAACCTTGCCAGTGAAAAGAAAACTGCATGACAAATGCACAGGAATCGCCAAAACAACACTTGGACTTGTGGTTTTCTGAATTCTGACTGGCAGCCTTACCCAAGGATAAGAGCCTGGAGGTACCTGAGGCATAACACACAGGACATTACAAAACCTGTTGATCAAGAAAGTGAATCGTGGCAATTACCATATAATTTGCTGTGAAATACAGAAGTGTGTCACTCCCACAAAGTGACAACTCCCAGTATTGGTATGACCCCAAAATCTCCCTGATGCATTGAGACTTATAAGGGTATATGCACAACGCACTAATGCTAACTCTCATCCAGACAGTACCGTTCATCCTCACTATAGTTTGGGAAAAACAATTTACAGGAATAGTCAAAATGACAGTACCACTCTCATGAATCCTAACCCTAACCCTAGCCACAATGCTGAATTCAGCAAATGCCACAATTCAGGAGGGAGATGGACAACCCAACTAGCTCTCAGCATAATCCGAGCTATACTCCTCACCATTCCTTGGTAAACTGATGCGGAATAGGCAGGGAAATCCACAGGGAAACCATTCTCGATCTCAGTCTAAACCTTAATCCTCCTTTGAAATATACACTCGCAACGCATTCTTCCTCCATCATACACTCTGCATATTCTTCCTCCAAACCGTGTCACTGACAAGAAAACTGCATGACAAATGCACAGGAATTGCCAAAAGAACACGTGGACTTGCGGTTTTCTGAATTCTGACTGGCAGCCTAACCCAAGTGCAAGAGCCTACAGGTACCTAAGTCCTAACACACAGGACATTTCAATATGTGTTGATCAAGAAAAAGAATCGTGGCTATTACCATATATTGGGCAGTGTAATTCAGAAGTGCGTCACTGCCACAGAGCCACAACTCCCAGTCCTTGGCCTGAGACCACAATCTCCTTGACACATGAATCCCTATGTTAGCATATATGCAGAACGCACTAATGCTCACTCCAGTCCAGACAGTACCCTTCATCCTCACTATAGTTTGCGAAGCATAGTCCACAGGAATAGTCAAGATGACAGTACCACTCTCACGAATCCTAACCCTAACCCTAGCCACAATGCTGAATTCAGCAAATGCCTCCATTCTGGAGGCAGAGGAACAGGTCCCCTAGCTCTCAGCTCAATCCGAGCAATTCTGATCAACATTCCTTAACAAACTGATGCTCAATAGGCACGAAAATCCAGAGTGACATCATTCTCGATCTCAATCTGAGCACTACACCAACTTTCAAACTGACACTCTCAACCCCACTCTACCTCCATCATACACTTTGCCTATTCTTCCTCCGAACCATGCCACTGACAAGACAAATGCATGATAAATGCACAGATATCCGCAAGACAGCACTGGGACATTTTGTTTTCTGAATTATGACCAGCAGCCTAACCGAAGGGCAAGAGCCTGCAGCAACCTGAGGCCTAACACACAGGACATTTCAACACCTGTTGATCAAGAAAGAGAATCGTGGCTATTACCATATACTTGGCAGTGCAAAACAGAAATGTGTCAATCCCACAGAGTCACAACTCCAAATCCTTGGCCTGACTCCACAATCTCCCTGACGAAGGAAGCTCTATATCACGGTATATGCAAAACGCACTAATGCTAACTCCAATCTTGACAGTACCCTTCATCCTCGCTATAGGTTGCAGAGCACAATCAACAAGAATCGTCAAAATGACAGTACCCGTCTCACGAATCCTAACCATCACCCTAGCCACTAGGCTGAATTTAGCAAAAGCCTCCATTCTGCATGGAGAGGTACAACTCCACTTGTTCTGAGCATAATCCGAGCTCTACACCACACCATTCCTTGGAAAACTGATGCTGAATATGCAAGAAAATCCAGACTTGCAACATTCTCGAGCTTAATCTCAACCCTACACCGCCTTTCAACTTTATACTCCCAACTCCACTCTACCTCCATCATACACTCTGCATACTCTTCCTCCGAACCATGCTACTGAGAGGAAAACTACAGAACAAATGCACAGGAATCATCAAAACAACACTTGGACTTGTGGTTTTCTGAATTCTTACTGGCAGCCTATCCCAAGGGCAAGAGCTTGCAGGTACCAGAAGCCTAACACACAGGACATTTTGAAACCTGTTGACCAATAAAGAGAATCGTGTCTATTACCATATATTTGGCAGTGAAATACACAAGTGTGTCACTCCCACAGAGTCACAACTCACCGTCCTTTTCCTGAGCCGAAAATCTCTCTGACACATGAAGCCCTATATTAGGGTATATGCACAACTCAGTAACGCTAACTCCAGTCCTGACGGTACCTTTCATCCTCACTATAGTTTGGGAAGACCAATCCACAGGAATATTCAAAATGACACAACCACTCTCACGAATCCTAACCCTAACACTAGCCACAATGCTGAATTCAGCAAATGCCTCAATTCAGGACGGAGATGTACAACCCCACTAGCTCTCAGCATAATCCGAGCTATACTCCTCACAATTCCGTGGCAAACTGAGGCAGAATACACAAGAAAATCCACAGTGACACCATTCTCGATCTCAATCTGAACCCTAACCCTCCTTTCAAATATACACTCTCAACCCACTCTTCCTCCGAAATATACTCTGCATATTGTTCCTCTGAACCGTGTCACTGACAAGAAAACTGGATGACAAATGCACAGGAATCGCCCAAACAACACTTGGACTTGTGGATTTCTCATTTCTCACTGGCAGCCTAAACCAAGGTCAAGAGCCTGCAGATACCTGAACCCTAACACACAGGTAATTTCACAACCTGTTGATCAAGAAAGGGAATAGTGGCTATTACCACATATTTGACAGTAAAATACACAGTGTGTCACTGCCACAGAGTCACAACTCCCAGTCCTTGGCCTGAGACCACAATATATTTGATGCGTGAATCCCTATGTCAGGATATATGTAGAACTCACTAATGCTAACTCTAATCCTGACAATACCCTTCACCCTCACTACAGTTTGCGAAGCATAGTCCACAGGAATTGTCAAAATGACAGTACCACTCTCACGAATCCTAACCCTAACCCTAGCCACAATGCTGAATTTAGCAAATGCCTCCATGCAATAGGGAGATGTACAACCCCACTACCTCTCAGCATAATTCGATCTATACTCCTCAACAGTTCCATCAGACTGATGCGGAATACACAAGAAAATCCACACTGACAGCGTTCTCGATCTCAATCTGAACCCTACCTGGCCTTTCAACCTTACACTCTCAACCCCACTCTACCTCCATCATATGCTCTGAATATTCTTCCTCGGAACCTTGCCACTGAAAAGAAAACTGCATAACAAATGCACAGGAATCGCCAAAACAACACTTGGACTTGTGGTTTTCTGTAATCTGACTGGCAGCCTAACACAAGGACAAGAGCCTGGAGGTACCTAAGCCATAACACACAGGATATTACAAAACCTGTTGATCTAGAAAGAGAATGGTGGCAATTACCATATAATGTGCTGTGCAATACAGAAGTGTGTCACTCCCACAAAGTCACAACTCCCAGTATTGGTCGGACCCCACAATCGCCCTGATGCATGGAGACATATAAGGGTATATGCACAATGCACTAATGCTAACTCCCATCCTGACAGTACAGTTCATCCTCACTATAGTTTGGGAAACCCATTTTACAGGAATAGTCAAAATAACAGTACCACTCTCACGAATCCTATACCTAAACCTAACCACAAGGCTGAATTCAGCAAGTGCCTCAATTCAGGAGGGAGATGGACAACCCCACTTGCTCTCAGCATAATCCAAGCTATACTGCTCACCATTCCTTTGTAAACTGATGCGGAATAGGCAAGAAAATCCACAGTGAAAACATTCTCGATCTCAGTGTGAACCCTAACACTCCTTTGAAATATACACTCTCAACGCAATCTACCTCCATCATACACTCTGCATAGTTTTCCTTCAAACCGTGTCACTGACAAGAAATCTGCATGACAAATGCACAGGAATTGTAAACAGAACACGTGCCCTTGTGTTTTTCTGAATTCTGACTGCAGGCTAACCCAAGTGCAAGAGCCTACAGGTACCTAAGTCCTAACACACAGGACATTTCAATATGTGTTGATCAAGAAAAAGAATCGTGGCTATTACCATATATTGGGCAGTGTAATTCAGAAGTGTGTCACTGCCACAGAGTCACAACTCACAGTCCTTGGCCGGAGACCACAATCTCCTTGAGGCATGAATCCCTATGTTAGCATATATGCAGAACGCACTAATGTTCACTCCAGTTCAGATAGTACCCTTCATCCTCACTATAGTTTGCGAAGCATAGTCCACAGGAATAGTCAAAATGATAGTACCATTCTCACGAATCCTAACCCTAACCCTAGCCACAATGCTGAATTCAGCAAATGCCTCCATTCTGGAGGCAGAGGAACAGGCCCCCTAGCTCTCAGCTCAATCCGTGCGATTCTGCTCAACATTCCTTAACAAACTGATGCTCAATAGGCTCGAAAATCCAGAGTGACATCATTCTCGATCTCAAACTGAGCACTACCCCGCCTTTCAACCTGACACTCTCAATCCCACTCTACCTCCATCATACACATTGCATATTCTTGCTCTGAACCATGGCACTGACAAGAAAAATGCATGAAAAATGCACAGATATTACCAAAACAGCACTAGAACTTTTGGTTTTCTGAACTATGACAAGCAGCCTAACCGAAGGGCAAGAGACTGCAAGTACCTAAGGCCTAACACACAGGACATTTCAACACCTGTTGATCAAGATAGAGAATCGTGGCTATTACCATATACTTGGCAGTGAAATACAGAAATCTGTCAAACCCACAGAGTCACAACTCCAAATCCTTGGCCTGAGACCACAATCTCCCTGACGAAGGAAGCTCTATATCACGGTATATGCAAAACGCACTAATGCTAACTCCAATCCTGAAAGTACCCTTCATCCTCGCTATAGGTTGCAAAGCACAATCCACAAGAATCGTCAAAATGACAGTACCCATCTCACGAATCAAAACCATCACCCCAGCCCCTATGCTGAATTTAGCAAAAGCCTCCATTCTGCATGGAGAGGTAAAACTCCACTTGTTCTGAGCAAAATCCGAGCTCTACACCACACCAATCCTTGGCAAACTGATGCTGAATACGTGAGAAAATCCAGAGTTGTAACATTCTCGAGCTTAATCTCAACCCTACACAGCCTTTCAACCTTACACTCCCATCCCCACTCTACATTCATCATACACTCTGCATATTCTTCTTCCGAACCGTGCTACTGACAAGAAAACTACAGGACAAATGCACAGGAATCATCAAAAAAACACTTGGACTTGTGGTTTTCTGAATTCTTACTGGCAGCCTATCCCATAGGCAAGACCTTGCGTGTACCAGAAGCCTGAAACACAGGACATTTCGAAACCTGTTGACCAATAAAGAGAATCGTGTTTATTACCATATATTTGGCAGTGAAATACAGAAGTGTGTCACTCCCACAGAGTCACAACTATCAGTCTTTTTCCTGAGCCGAAAATCTCCCTGACATATGAAGCCCTTTATTAGGGTATATGCACAATGCAGTAATGTTAACTCCAATCCTGACAATACCTTTCATCCTCACTATAGTTTGGGAAGACCAATCCACAGGAATATTCAAAATGACAGAACCACTCTCACAAATCCTAACCCTAACACTAGCCACAATGCTGAATTCAGCAAATGCCTCAATTCAGGACGGAGGTGTACAACCCCACTAGCTGTCAGCATAATCCGAGCTATACTCACCATTCCTTGGCAAATTGATGTGGAATAGCAAGAAAATCCACAGTGACACCATTCTCGATCTCAATCTGAACCCTAACCCTCCTTTCAAATATACACTCTCAACCCACTCTTCCTCCGAAATATACTCTGCATATTGTTCCTCTGAACCGTGTCACTGACAAGAAAACTGAATGACAAATGCACAGGAATCGCCCAAACAACACTTGGACATGTGGATTTCTCATTTCTCACTGGCAGCCTAACCAAAGGGCAAGAGCCTGCAGGTACCTAAGTCCTAACACACAGGATATTTCAATATCTGTTGATCAAGAAATAGAATAGTGGCTATTACCATATATTTGGCAGTGTAATTGAGAAGTGTGTCACTGCCACAGAGTCACAATTCCCAGTCCTTGGCCTGAGACCACAATATATTTGATGCATGAATCCCTATGTCAGGATATATGCAGAACGCACTATTGCTACCTCTAATCCTGACAGTACCCTTCACCCTCACTATATTTTGGGAAGCATAGTCCACAGGAATAGTCAAAATGACAGTACCACTCTCACGAATCCTAACTCTCACCCTAGCCACAATGCCAAATTCAGCAAATGCCTCAATTCTGGAGTGAGAGAAACAAGCCCCCTAGCTCTCAGCATAACCCGAGCGATACTGCTCAACATTCCTTAGCAAACTGATGCTCAGTAGGCATGAAAATGCAGAGTGACATCATTCTCAGTCTCAATCTGAGCACTACCCCGCCTTTCAACCTAACACTCTCAACCCCACTCTAACTCCATCATACACTTTGCATATTCTTCCTCAGAGCCATGCCACTGACAAGACAACTGCATGACAAATGCACAGGTATCACCAAAACAACACTGGGACTTTTGGTTTTCTGAATTATGACCAGCAGCCTAACCGGAGGGCAAGAGCCTGCAGATACGTGAGGCCTAACACAGAGGACATTTCAAAACCTGTTGATCTAGAAAGTGAATCGTGGCTATTACAATATACTTGGCAGTGAAATACAGAAGTGTGTCAAACGCACAGTCACAACTCCCAGTCCATGGCCTGAGACCACAATCTACATGACAAATGAATCCCTATATCACAGTATATGCACAATACACTAATGCTAACTCCAATCCTGACAGGACCATTCATCCTCGCTATAGGTTGGGAAGCACAATCCACAGGAATAGTCAAAATGACAGTACCCGTCTCATGAATCCAAACCCTAACCCTAGCCACTATGCTGAATTTAGCAAAAGCCTCCATTCTGCATGGTGAGGTACAACTCCACTTGTTCTGAGCATAATCCGAGCTCTACTCCACACCATTCCTTGCCAAACTGATGCTGAATATGCAAGAAAATCCAGAGTTACACCATTCTCGAGCTTAATCTCAACCCTAACCCTCCTTTCAACGTTACACTCCCAACCCCACTCTACCTCCATCATACATTCTGCATACACTTCCTCCGAACCGTGCTACTGACAGGAAAACTACAGAACAAATGCACAGGAATCGTCAAAAAAACACTTGGACTTGTGGTTTTCTGAATTCTTACTGGCAGCCTATCCCAAGGGCAAGAGCTTCTGGGTGCCAGAAGCCTAACACACAGGACATTTCGAAACCTGTTGATCAATAAAGAGAATCGTGTCTATTACCATATATTTGGCAGTGAAATACACAAGTGTGTCACTCCCACAGAGTCACAACTCACAGTCCTTTTCCTGAGCCGAAAATCTCTCTGACACATGAAGCCCTATATTAGGGTATATGCACAACGCAGTAATGCTAACTCCAATCCTGACAGTACCTTTCATCCTCACTATAGTTTGGGAAAACCAAACCACAGGAATATTCAAAATGACAGAACCACTCTCATGAATCCTAACCCTAACACTAGCCACAATGCTGAATTCAGCAAATGCCTCAATTCAGGACGGAGATGTACAACCCCACTAGCTGTCAGCATAATCCGAGCTATACCCCTCCCAATTCCTTGGCAAACTGAGGCAGAATACACAAGAAAATCCACAGTGACACCATTCTCGATCTCAATCTGAACCCTAACCCTCCTTTCAAATATACACTCTCAACCCACTCTTCCTCCGAAATATACTCTGCATATTGTTCCTCTGAACCGTGTCACTGACAAGAAAACTGGATGACAAATGCACAGGAATCGCCCAAACAACACTTGGACATGTGGATTTCTCATTTCTCACTGGCAGTCTAAAACAAGGTCAAGAGCCTGCAGATACCTGAACCCTAACACACAGGTAATTTCACAACCTGTTGATCAAGAAAGGGAATAGTGGCTATTACCACATATTTGACAGTAAAATACACAAGTGTGTCACTGCCACAGAGTCACAACTCCCAGTCCTTGGCCTGAGACCACAATATATTTGATGCATGAATCCCTATGTCAGGATATGTGCAGAACGCACTAATGCTAACTCTAATCCTGACAATACCCTTCACCCTCACTACAGTTTGCGAAGCATAGTCCACAGGAATAGTCAAAACGACAGTACCACTCTCACGAATCCTAACCCTAACCCTAGCCACAATGCTGAATTCAGCAAATGCCTCCATTCAGGAGGGAGATGTACAACCCCACTAGCTCTCAGCATAATTCGATCTATACTCCTGAGCATTCCCAGCAGACTGATCTGGAATACACAAGAAAATCCACACTGACAGCATTCTCGATCTCAATCTGAACCCTACCCCGCCTTTCTACCTTACACTCTCAACCCCACTCTACCTCCATCATACGCTCTGAATATTCTTCCTTGGAACCTTGCCACTGAAAAGAAAACTGCATGACAAATGCACAGGAATCGCCAGAACAACACTTGGACTTGTGGTTTTCTGAATTCTGACTGGCAGCCTAACACAAGGGCAAGAGCCTGGAGGTACCTGAGCCATAACACACAGGACATTACAAAACCTGTTGATCAAGAAAGAGAATCGTGGCAATTACCATATAATTTGCTGTAAAATACAGAAGTGTGTCACTCCCCCTGATTCAAAACTCCCGGTCTTTTGCATTAGCTCACAATCTCCGTGACGCATGAAGCTCTATGTCAGGTTATATGCACCACACACTAATGCTAACTCCAATCCTAACAGTACCCTTCATCCTCATTATAGTTTGTGAAGCCCAATTAACAGGAATAGTCAAAGTGACAGTACCACTCTAATGAATCCTAACCCTAACCCTAGCCACAATGCTGAATTCAGCAAATGCCTCCATTCAGGAGGGAGATGTACAACCCCACTAGCTCTCATCATAATTCGATCTATACTCCTCAGCACTCCAGGGCAAACTGATGTGGAATACGCAAGAAAATCCACAGTGACACTATTCTTGATCTCAATCTGAACCCTACCCCACCTTTCAACCTGACACTCTCAACCCCACTCTACCTCCATCATACGCTCTGCATATTCTTCCTTAGAACCTTGCCACTGAAAAGACAGCTACATGACAAATGCACAGTTATCGCCAAAACAACAATTGGACTTGTGCTTTTCTGAATTCTGATTGTAAGCCTAACCCAAGGACAAGAGCCTGGAGGTACCTGAAGCATAACACACAGGACATTTCACAACATGTTGATCATGAAAGAGAATAGTGGCTATTACCATATATTTGGAAGTAAAATACAGAAGTGAGTCACTCCCACAGAGTCACAACTACCAGTCCTTGGCCAGAGCCCACAATCTCCCTGATGCATGAAGTCCTATATCAGGGTACATGCACAATGCCATAAGAGTAAGTTCAATCTTGACAGTACAATCCATCCTCACTATAGTTTGGAAAGCCCAATTAACAGCAATAGTCAAAATGACAGTACCACTCTCAGAAATCCTAAACCTAACCGTAGCCACAATACTGAATTCAACAAATGCCTCAATTCATGAGGGAGATGTACAACCCCACTAGCTCTCAGCATAATCCGAGCTATACTCCTCACCATTCCTTGGCAAACTGATGCAGAATAGGCAAGAAAATCCACAGTGACACCATTCTCGATCTCAATCTGAACCCTAACCCTCCTTTCATATATAAACTCTCAGCCCACTCTACCTCAATCATACACTCTGCATATTGTTCCTCTGAACCGTGTCACTGACAAGAAATCTGCATGACAAATGTACAGGATTCGCCAAAACAAGCCTTGGACTTGTGGATTTCTCAATTCTGATTGGCAGCCTAACCCAAGGACAAGGTACCTATCCTCGGAGGTACCTGAGGCCTAACACACAGGACATTACAAAACCTGTTGATCAAGAAAGAGAATCGTGGCAATTACCATATAATTAGCTGTGAAATACAGAAGTGTGTCACTCCCTAAAAGTCACAACTCCCAGTCCTTTGTCTGACCCTGCAACCTCCCTGATGCATGAAGCCCTATATAAGGGTATATGCACAACACACTAATGTTAACTCCCATCCAGACAGTACCATTCATCCTCACTATAGTTTAGGAAGCCCAATTAACAGGAATAGTCAAAATGAGAGTACCACTCTCACGAATCCTAAACCTAACCGTAGCCAAAATACTGAATTCAGCAAATGCCTCCATTCAGGAGGGAGATGTACAACCCCACTAGCTCTCAGCATAATCCGAGCTATACTCCTCACCATTCCTTGGCAAACTGATGCGGAATAGGCAAGAAAATCCACAGTGACACCAATCTCGATCTCAATCTGAACCCTAACCCTCCTTTCAAATATACACTCTCAACACACTCTGCCTCCATCATACACTCTGCATATTGTTCTTCTGAACCGTGTCACTGACAAGAAAACTGCATGACAAATGCACAGGAATCGCCAAAACATCACTTGGACTTGTGGATTTCTCAATTCGGACTGGCAGTCCAACCGAAGGACATGAGCCTGGAGGTACCTGAGGCCTAACACACAGGACATTACAAAACATGTTGATCAAGAAAGAGAATCATGGCAATTACCATATAATTAGCTGTGAAATACAGAAGTGTGTCACTCCCACAAAGTCACAACTCCCAGTCCTTGGTCTGACACCACAATCTCCCTGATGCATGAAGACCTATAAAAGGGTATATGCACAACGCACTAATGCTAACTCCCATCCCGACAGTACCATTCATACGCCCTATAGTTTGGCAAGCCGAATCCACAGGAATAGTCAAAATGACTGTACCACTCTCACGAATCCTAAACCTAACCCTAGCCACAATACTGAATTCAGCAAATGCCTCAATTCAGGATGGAGGTGTACAACCCCACAAGCTCTCAGCATAATCCGAGCTATACTCCTCACCTTTCTTTGGCAAACTGATGTGGAATAGGAAAGAAAATCCACAGTGACACCATTCTT
>PVIC010030904.1:0-21637 GCA_004025085.1 Thryonomys swinderianus
GTCTAGCCCAGGTTTCTAGGAACTTGTGTAAATGGAGTCCATCCCATTTCCTCACCACAATTTTTTTCTCAGAATCAGACTTTATAGGGAACAGTAAATGACAAAATCTCACATGCAAAATTCATATGCTGGTTAAACGGAAAGACTCGTCACTTGTGGCCAGTGTAATGTTAAGACCTGTGAGTAATTCCTCAGTACGCAGCAATGAGTGTGTCTTTTGGGGGAGGGGCTGCTTGCTCACAGGTACTTAAAACAGAAAAAAAATTAAAAGCACAAACAAAAGATGTCATCAAACTGGTAAATATTTTGCAAGAAATGACGAAGAGAATTATTGTAATAGCAGTCATGTAATCACTTTGATGACTAATTTAAATGCCCACGTAATTACAACTGCTTATGAAGATGTTACTCAAACAAAAAAATACCCAAATTAACTCATGTATCTTGCGGACAGAGGTTGGGAAATGACAGTGACAGGTACAGGGTTTTGATCTGGGACAGCAAAGATGGCGTAGGTCCGACTGCGGTTGTGTCTAACAGCTCCATCCATGTGCTGTTATCCACTGAACCTTACACGTCAGTGTGGCCAACTGTGCGGCATGGACACTCTTGCATTCAGGAAGCTGTTTGATTAAAAATAAAGAAGGAATGTATTTTGAAATTAGAATGAAATAGCTGTGTCTTTACAAATTTTCTCAAAACTTACTATAAATACGCCAGTTGTTAAAGGACACACTGAAAATGGTAAATAAGGTTTGCTTCTGGTCACTTGAGCCCCTCTGGGGCTGAAGAGATTGGCATCGTCATAGGAGAGACCTACTCCTGGCTTCGCAGGCACCAAAGTGCCAGGCCAAGGCTTAAACCCTGGTGCTGGTAAGCGTCAGGCTCCAAGTACGGGGCCTGCTTCGTGCAGGGGCGTCTTCTGGCTCAGCATCATCCGCAGGAAAGAAACTGTGGAGTGGCGGACACACAGGAGCTGTATAAAGTTCACATGTGAAGCACTTGTAAGCAATTTTAGTGCCAACATCCTTCAATTCCTTAGGCTGTGAGCAGGGCTTTTCTTCCATACTCAATTTAAGAAAATGAGCTCTGCCTGGCATGGTGGCTCACGCCTGTCATCCCAGCACTCGGGAGGCAGAGACAGGAGGATTGCTGAGTTTGGGGCTTGCCTGAGCTACATAGTGAGCTCAGGGTCAGCCTGAACTACAAAGCGAGACCCTGTCTCAAAAACAAAAACAAAACAAAAAAAAGAAAATGAGCTCCAAGGAAATGTACTAACTCTGGTTTTCTCGCTTATAAAAGCGGCATTCCTCTTAGCACTACATACTTCTCTTCTTAAAATAAAGGCATTTAAAAATGTACCCATTCCTTCGGGAGGCAGAGACAGGAGGATTGCTGAGTTCGTGGCGGCTTGCCTGGGCACCATAGTGAGCTCAGGGCCAGCCTGAACTACAAAGCGAGACCCTGTCTCAAAAAAAAAGCACAAAAAAAAGTACCCATTCTTTTCAATTAATTTATTTCTCACTGTGTTTTTAATTGAACTCTTTATTGGTATATTTTATATACAGCTCACAATCATACTCAACAATGGGGAATTTGTATCAGTATATGACACGAGTTTAATTCTCATTTTTACCCATATCCCTACCCAGCCTCAAGCCCCCACCTGCTATATACATGTGCTTTCTTTTTCATTTCAAATCGTATTTATTCACTGTGTTTCTGAGACAATTAGCCCAGGCTGGCCTCCAACTCTTTGCAACGTCACTGCCTCAGCCTCCTGAGCGTTGGGATCCCAGGCCTGGCCTGCCGTACCCAGCCCATTTTCTTTGAAAATACGTATCTCTTCACCAAACTTTGTGCTGAATGAACTAAGAGAAAACTTGGAGGAAACATTGAGAGAAAAGAAATAACAGACTTTGGGCTGCGTGACCTAGGCTGGAGGAACAAACTATCCTAGAGCATCGCGTTTGTCAGTGATTTTATTTGCAACAATGTGTAAGTGGAAGAATGTTCTCATTGCTTGTAAATGACATAATGACTTCAAAAGGAAATTCCCTCTGATACTTTAAAACTTTCCAAGAGAAATACTAGGCTCATCTGAAAGACAAGATCGAGATTATAACCCAAAAGAATTTGTCTTGGTGTTAAAAATAATAATCTATTTACACCAAGGTTTAAAAAAAACCCTTTACTTCTTCTGAACTGTTTTCTCATTTCTTATTGAAAAAAGTTAAAACTAAACAACAAAAGCTTGAAAAAGTTTGGTCCTTGAGGAGATGAGCAAAAAAAAATTAAAACATTAACACCAAAAGTATTTTAATAATATTTTTCTAGTATTTCCAAGAAATATAGGAAATATATATCTACACATGCATGCACATACTTAGAAAACACTTAGATAAAAATGAAATATTCATTTTTCTCCTGGATTCCAATTGAACTCTGAATAGATTTTAGAAGTTAAATTGAAAGATTAATGACACAGTGCTGCCTCAGTTTGTGAACCTAACTCATTCCATGATTGCAGGGAAGGCGACAGCCTTTGAGTTCCATACCTGATGCAGAGTTCACAAGCAGAAGCCAAATTTTGCCACTTTTGTTTGTGAACCAAACTGTTCCTAAAGGGAAGCGTTCTTGAGCCAAGGTATAACCGTTTTAACATGTGGTTAGGTTCATTTTTCTTAGTATAAACCTAATTATGATTCTTTAAAACCTGAATAGAAAAACAAAGAAAATTAATATTATGCAAAATGCATTAGATGTCCACATGAAGGCATTCTGGGAGCAGAACGTATGTTTCCGGTCTCTCACATCTCAGCTCTACACTCAGTTGAACCCTGTACGTGAGTATTTTCTACACCAAGGTACCGCACCGTGCCATGATCTTGGACATGACTATGTCTGGGGCATTGGCTGACGTCACACATCTGTGCTGTGAGCAACTCAATAAATAATTCCCAAAGCTTAAAGCTAAGCATCATTAATGTGCTAAAATACATGTCAACCAAACACATTTTATTACCTCAGGCACATAAAGCTCGTGGAACTATGATTTTGCACTTATATAAAAAATTGCAGCTAAAGTTATATAAATGATGTTGCGTTAATTATCAAAATAGCAAAATGGGCCAATTTTATAGATAACATATTTTAATTTTGTAAGTCTCATTCTGAATGTAATTTGCCTGCATGTGAAAACTGCATAAAAACGGAACATGTGTGAATTTTAGATTACTTTATAGAAAGGTTGCTATTTCATTAAAAGAATGGATGATAGCTGATGAGAGTAGATAGTAACTGATCAGATCAGTGCACTTCTTAACAGTTAACAGTTCTGCTATTTCCATAATTTATGTAATTGTAAACCTCATACTTTTAAAGTATTACATTTTCAAAAGATGTAAAGATACATGGTACATGTTGGTACTGAATACTCACAGAAGTTTTCACTTATTTCTAAACCCATTAAGAATCTAAAGAAACTAGGTTCTTGAGAGAGAAAATATCCACAGGAGTTTTCCCTCTCTGTGTTTATTTACTAGTGTTAATGGAACCACTGGTAGTTCAAAACAGATGTTGTTCCACATGTATTGATTATTTGGCAATGTTTTACCTTTTTTCCTGTGCTATTCTTTCCCTAGGTTTACATGTGTATTGGCTCCTGTCCCCTGAAGAATCAGTATGGAGAATGTAGCAAAGCCACAATCTATACCCCACCCAGAACAGGAATTTTTAATATGCAGGCTCTAAAGTGTTTAATGCATGACTGTCACCACTGTGTATTGTTGATGTAATATTTGAAAAGTTATTCTTTGGAAGAGCTTTAGGCAGCCATCAAACATCATGGATAATCACGGGTATCTCAGCATCCTGTTAAACGTGGCTGCTGTCCCAAGTTCATTTTCCCTTTATCTCCAAAAGCAAACCAAGGCAAAAGTTGGAAATCCTGTGATACCCAGTGAGGTGACTTGGAGCACACTAGCAAGGGTGGTAATTGAAATGCACTGTCAGAAAATAGCACTCACATAACTGCATGTGGACAAAACTCCCCAATGGCTTTGGCTTTCTACTCACAGGCAACTGGAAGAATTGGGCCCTTAATGGCGAGAGGAGAAAATTAATTTAAGAGGTATTGCAAAGATTCCATCTCCAAATTGTGTTGGCTTTAAAGTGAATGGATTCTTTGTTCTGCATTACTCTCGGAACGAGAGTAGGACTTGTAATGAGCAGTAGCTGCTCTGACGCTCACGGTGAGGAGGGAAACTACCCTTGTTTATCTGTCTGTTTGTTGTTAGGTTTGTTTGCTTTAACGAGCCGAGTTGTTTAAAGTCTAAAAGTTAATGAGCCTTAAAGAGACAGAGGGAAGAGATGGAAGATGTGCCCTTGATTTCTGAGAAACTTCATTCCTGTTGCTTTTACAGGTCCTTGCAGCAGGATCCAAAGTAACCATTTGGAAGAGAAATTACAGATCTGGAAAAAAAAAATAGTCATCTTAAGTCCAAGAAAAGCTTCGCAGTCTTGTCGTCAGGAATTTCGGTGCAGAGATGGCGAGAATATGGGACCAGGTACTGCATGACTGAGAGCAAAGCAGGCCTCAAAAAAAGAAAAAAAAAAAAAAAAGCAAAGAAAAGAGGCCTCAGTGGGGAGTAAGAAGCACAGCGTTGCCTGTTTGCCTGGAGCAGGAATCCACCCTGGGCAGATCCCAGCTCGGTCTTTCAAGTCTCTTCGCAGTACCAGACTTTCCCTCTTCGACCGAGCCAGCGCTCCTTCCTCTCCTTCGGGACATCGCCCTACCGAGGACCCACCGGCTCTGCCGTGTTGACTGTGTTCCGTGACTGGGTCGGGGCCAGTGCACAGATTTACCACAAAATCATCTCTTACAAAAGTCTTGTCTTGAACACAAACCCCCATTCAATTCCCTGCAGAACTCTTTCTGCCTTCCCCTCGTGACCTTCCAATCTCCTTCTTAATTTTCCTTGAATATGTTGTATTTTCCCTACCATTTTACTTTAATGCCTCAGATAAAGGTCACTGGAAATTCCCACAGAGAAGATAATTGTAATTTTCTTTTCCTATCATTTTTGAACTTTTAATAGAGTTGAGAAAATCCAACTCATTGTGCTGAGGCCGCAGAATGAGTTATCTCCTGGCCACTCAGCTTTTGCTCCACATCCGGTTTCTCTGAAAAGCAGTGTGAGGCATCTTTGAAAGCATAAATCAGACAGCAGTGCTCAGGTGCTTTCTAAAACATCCCACAGCTTGACTGTTAGAAACAAACCAAACCCAGATCTTTGTGCAGCCTGCAGGATCCAGCACTGTCTCCAACATCTTCCGGGCAGCTCGGCCTGGCCTGGGCTCAAGCCGGGCGGGCGCCCTGATGGCTGAGGCTCAGGCAGAGCACTGGTTGATGGCCCCCAAGATGGACATGGGGTCCCTGGGGCTCTTAGCAGGTACCTTTAAGAAGCTAGAAGGGTAGGACAAGAGACACCATTTGCGAGCTTAGACGTACCAGGGTAGAGTCTAGAAGCCACTGACAGCCATGTTTTCCCTTCTGTCCACCACGGTGGTCCCTACAGGAAGACTCACTTCCTAACGGAGCGACAAGGAGCTTGGATCTATTGCTTTTCTCCCCCCTTGCTCACCAACACACTACAGCAGGGGCACTGTCTCAAGCTCCGCTTTCCGGGGCCTCCAGGACATGGCCGTGTGTAACACGTACAGGATAGGCCACCGCTTCTGCCTCTTCCTTCACCTCCAACCAGTCTCCTGGGTCCACTTCGTGCCAGCCGTGTCGGCTAATTTCACTTCTGGAACTTTCGGTCCTCATTCTTCACCAGTACCTTGGGTCCATCATTTACGCCCCAGCACAAATGTGAGCTCCTGGAGGTGGCTCTCGCCTGTGCGCCCCACCAGGGCAGAGCCCTCTCCCCTTCAGCAGCTCTGCGCCCCGTCATCTATCAGCTGTGCCTCAGTCTGATAACGTTCCTTTCACATAATAACTGCTCATTATCTCTCTCTCCTGAGAACAACTAAAACATACTTTCCTCTTCCCCGGGCCGACTTGGTGAGCTGGGACTGAGGCCTGACTGGCTGGAGTGTGCCCGGCACATAGGGGGCGCTCTGCGTCTGTAATGTCGTGAGCAAAAGTTCCCGACAGAAAACACACGTGTTCTGATTGTAGAAGTTAATGGTGTGTGTGACGGTCCATGCCTGAGAGCAAAGCCACCAACCAGAGGGTGAAACACAGGCATAAACAGCCTTGTCTAGGTATGTATGCTTCGTGTTCATCTACAGTGGTTTTCAATAAGATTATTTTTAAAATATGGTGAAAAAAATATATAAATCTATAAAAATTCCAGAATCTTCGGCATGCCACACCTTGACCCTGACTCTGGTGTGCTCAGTGGCCCACAGAGATTCTGCAAAACAAGTCTTGGCCCCCGCGGCCCTGCAGGAATAAATGTCTATGAGACCTGCTTGGGCTCACAGCGAAACGCCCCAGCAGAAATTATAAGGCTTCACTGTAAATGGATCGATTTGGCATTGTTTTTTAGATGTGGCCATAAATATTCTAATAGGTACCTTTCAAACATTTTATGAAACAAACTCAGTAATTATGAGTAAAAGTGACATCATCACCCTCAAAAATAACAAAGCACCAATGTCTTAATTGAGGGGTTAGGGTGAAATGTTTTCAAGTGTAAATGTTATTTTATTCTGAGTAAATTACCTAACATACGATTTTTTTCCTAAATGAATTACATGAGATCTGTTGTAGCGTCCACCCGGCATAGAACATCTTAGAATAGCCTGTCTTCCTTTGGTCTCATCTGTGTCTTTTCTGCTTCCCCTCTCTCAGATATGCCACTCTCAGAAAGCAATTTGAATATCCATGTTCTAAAACTTGCTAGTTGAATTATTCTAAGAGATTCCCTGGTTTCTTCTTTACAGCCAATAACTGGAAATTAAAGGTAAAGTATAGTAGTTGTCTTGGGATACAAATACATTCTGTTGTGAAGTAATTTGCAATTTGCTAAATGCATTCAATGTATAAGGGAGAGCCCCGAATAAGACAAACTTGATATTTGGCTTAGAATCTAAATAAGCATATAAAAGTTACATAAAGACCCTATTTTAGAAAATTCTCATTGAAATTTTATAAGATTCATTAAATATATGTATGTACTGAACAAAGGGATACACCTTTATCAAGTGGGATTTGAAAACTGGCTGGAGAAAGTAAGAATGGGTGAAGAGATTTATTGGCAAAGCAATATCCCAAAATGCAAGGGAGGAAAACTGGAACTTTTTCTTCAGCCTTTCGCAAGTGAGCTTGCTGGTGCTTCTTCCACTGCAAGGAAGCATTGACAAATATGTTTCTTTATGCTTCAAAATAAGTGAAGTGGTATAGCAGTTGAATTCTAAAATATAACCTTTAACTGTCTTATCCATTTGACAATTCTTCAATAATAACTTGTTTTTAAAGTGCTATTTTTAAAAAGAAAACATGTTCATAATGAAAGAGTTTAATAGAACTAAAAAAGAGATAACATTTACCTAGGAAGTGACCTGAACAAATAATAACATGGTAGAATTGAAACTTCCAATTGAAATAAATGTCAAAAGATTAAGTTTGTACAAGATAACTCCAAATCTCTGTGACAAGATATATTTTATTAGGGAATGAATGTAGATGTAACCCTAAGTCTAAAGTAACTCAAAGTGGTGCAGAAGAAGTTCCTCTGCACATTAGAGCTACTTAAATAGCTCTTCATCTACCGAGAGTCTACGTAGTGGTCACTGGTACATAGTTTTGGTACATGTGGTTTCTGTGAATTCGATATTAACTTTAATATTACATTTGGATTTCAGAACAATGGTATTCTGACAGAAATTCGGATCCCTAAATGAGTGTGACCAAATGTGACTTTTCACCTGCCTTGAAATCCTTCGGGCTTCTCGGGCTCCGGTCCCCCCTCCTTGATTTGTAGGAAGAGTTTGGAACTTCCTCTGCGGATGCCATACCACCCCACCCCACCCCCACCCGGTGCCTCTCCTGTTTCCTCTAGCCATGCCTGACCTTCATTCATCCCTTGCGCTCTCTCAAGTGTTTCGGAGCTTCCATGACTACCTGTCTAACTCCCTCGCCCCTCCACCCGCCTCCCTCTATCTTCCCCTCCCCCATCTTCCCTCCCTCCCTTCCTTCCCTCTTTCTTTTTTTTTATGCTCTCTGGATTCAGTCATGAAATATTCCTTTTTACACATTTCTCAAATCATATTTACACACGAATATGTATGCACACGCTACACTATCATTTTGTGAACCTTCTAGTGAACAGTACCTTCCCAGTGACCGATGGCTCAGTGTTTGGGCTCACAGTTGTCCGAGAGAATTTTACTAAATCTCGGTAGAACGATGGTGGTCTGGAGAGGGGACGTCCTAGCACAGAAAGTAGCCGACGGCCCGGTAAGTTGGCTGAGAACATGCCGGCCGCAGTGCTGACCACCCCGTGATGTCCGCAGCCCCAGGACCCCGGGCGATGCCAGGCCCTGTACGAACGGCCTCGTGACCCCACCCCTATTTATCTGAGCTGTGTTAGGGAGGGAAATCCAGGTTTCTTCTGTCGGTCTTAACACAGCTCTGCCTTGTCCGGTGCCCAGGTCTGTGTTATTAGGTTTTCCTGACTAAACACGCTTCATACAGTGTGTGCTCTGAAGAAGGCAGTGCCCTCTCTGAAAAAGGCCGTCACCCACCTTAAACCAACAATCTATTTTCTACCACTACATGCACAGACATCTCTTTTGTCGCTATGTTTATGAGATAAAAACTAGTTCAAATAAAAGATCAACCACAAATGCTCCTGTGGACGATACACAGCGTTCTGAGAGAAAAGACTATTTGTTTTCAGAATGTAGGACCCATCTGTTCCCTCAGGTCACACGGCCACCAGAGCCCAACCAGCCAAAAACGTTCCATGTTTGGGACTAATCCAGGGGTCCAGCTCTGCCGCCTCTGCCTCTGCCTCCCTCCTGCCCGAGCGGGTAGAGACAGGAGAGCTTTTCAGAGCTGCTCGGTTTGAAATTGTGTTGCAGTTTTTGTTCCTAACCTTGGTTCCAATTTGAACTCACTTGTTTACTTCTTCCTATTTATCGTGTGTGGGTGTATAACAAGCTCCGGCCCTGGAATCCAGCCGAAGTTTCCAGAACGACACTGGGGGGTAACAGTACACGGAGATAGTCTCAGGTTGGGAGTCTACAGGATTCCGGCTTTGCTTGAACTTAGCTGCGCTCTCTAAGTACGTCTGCCCCATCCGAGCCCCCGGGGGAAAGAGCAGCAGAACCTGGGACGGGAACCTATTTGCGTAGTTACGGACACATGGGCGTGTAGCTCGAGATAGAGCCGTCGGTCTCAGGGGTAGGCTGCCCTGCGAGCGTGATTCTCGTTTTGAGAATGTTGAATAAGCACTAGCGAAATAAAATGAAGGAGGGGAAAACTTTGACTTCTAGGACAAGATAACTCAAAGGAAAAGATAAAGGTCCTCACACAGCTTTCACATTTTTCCGATAATTTCCTGTTTTTGTGGTAAGTTTCAATTTAAGTCACTAAACTCATTACCTCCTTAAATTCACTGAAACTGAATTTCTTTCATTCAGTCATATGTAGTTGATTGGAAGGTGCCGGTCAACACATTCTCAGTGGGCCTCAAAGTGAATAAGTTTTGGTAAAATAATATTCTTAAAGAAAACCCAGTTGATGTATTATTTTGCAATTACAATAAAGGGAAGTGAGTAAATTCGGTCCTTTGATTCTGGTTTTGATCTTGGTTCGCACCGGATCTCATCATTTCAACATCGAGAAATTTATATAAGGTGTCTAGTCTCTTAAGTTATTCTGAATTGAAAGGGAAGAAAGGCTTGCTGGGGTGTGTGTTTTATAAACAAAATGGTTATATTGAATTTTAAAATTAGGTTATTTCCCAGCCCCATTTTTCTGGAGCTTCTGTTTTTCTTGTCCTTCTACCGATCACCTCACTTTCATTTTATTTTTTTTTCTAAAATCTTAACACTAGGTGTATTTTTCTATGGCCTGTTTTATTTATATTGTCACAAAGATATAAGTCATTATATTATCTTTTATGGTATTTTTATGATAACCACAAAATTGAAATTCCTTTTACTTATAAACAAAGTTAATAAAGGTGCTGTACTGATAAAAGATTTTTAGAATGTTCTGTTTAAAAGGCAATTTAAAAGACTAGGCAAGATAGTAAAAATTGTGGAAAGACACAAATATTTGAAATATATATATATATATCTTTAAAAGTAAAGCTTTCTGTATAACATTTGTTATTTTCTTTTATAGTTATGCTTAAAAGGATTACATAAAATATTCACTGGCATTGTTCCATATATTACACTACCACAGAAATATGAAAAAAAGAATCCTGTCACATAAGAATGCATTTACTTTATTAAAAATTTTACAAGAGTTTCTAACATTAATCAGTCGTTAACTAAAATTAAAATGCAATGTCTAATGTGGCACATGCTGTGAAATGCTTCAGTCTGTGGAATAAAAATGGTCTACAGCAATGACTTTCCAAATTACTCTTAACAGATTTTATTTTCTAAATAAAAATCTTACAAGGAACAGCACAGAATGATAGGATCAGACACATGGAGTTTTTCTGAGCAGCAGCAGGGAGGCCCAGGCGGCTGGCTGTGGGGCTCACCCAGGACCACAGGACCGTGGACAAGGCCCAGGCCTCACTGCGCTCAGTGACGGCAGAGCGGCCTTCACGCAGGGATCGAGACGTCTGGACACAAGGCTGGGGGACACAGAAGCAGACGGAACCAGCTCTGAAGGTGGGAGCTTCACCTGGTGAAATCTGTTTCCGTGGCTTCTGGCCTGAGCCTCCCTCACCCACCAGCCCCAACACCTGATCTCGATGCCACAGAGAAAGGTGGAATGCTGGGTGGGGGTGAGGCCTTGGGGACAGTGAGGGGCAACAGGTGGCCGGAAAAGCAGGAGCTGAACTCGGGAAAAGAGGGAACCACAAAGATGGACACTTCCAGACTGCATATAAATTCCCACATGTCCATGGCTGGCCAGGGCACGAACGACTACAGGGAGAGTGGACAGCATTTCTGAGTAAAGTCTACCAGATTAGGAGGGCTTCTACTGACACTGGAGGGCCCACGCCCCACCTCCACATTCCGAGTTTTTAAACTAAAATTGCATCTGAAGAGCAACTAGCTGGTCCCACACCTGTTCCCTCTGCCCTGCCCCTCCCCCCGTGGGAAACTCTCTACACATCTTCCTTCCTTCTGTCCCCTGACTTGCGCTGGGTTTCCTCAAGTGGCTCTCCACAGCGCAGCATGGCATGGCAGAGCACTGATTACCTTTTCAAGGGTGTTCCCTCCTGTATGGTGGCTTTGTCACCCCTGGACAGCCATGGGGCCTTGCCTATACCAGGCAGCTTCTCTGGCATCAGGCTTCTGTGGACTCTGAGACTTGGGGTCACCTGGGCAGTTTCCTGGGTGAGGGGCACTGGGTGAGCCTCCCTCTGCCACCCAGAGTGCGGACAGGTTCCCTGCTTTTCCCTTGGTGACTCCTCTGTCTTTGCACAAGAGAGGCTCTTTCTTCCTGGCAGAGTCTGGAGCTCACGCCAGGGAGCAGCTGTTCTGCCAGCTCGACCCCAGCCGAGCCCCTGGCTGTGCTCTGTGCGCTGACTCCTGTGCTGCTAGCCTGGCCATCACTAACTTGCTGCTCTTCCTCACACAGTGAACTTTTTTTATTCAAATCACGGTGCGTTTTCACATTTCCCAATTAGACTTGGACTTCCTCGATATTAAAAGACATGTGATTACAAAGACACAAATTCTATTTCCTATCCATTCGAACTTGGACTTTCACATGCTTTGGTTACTAGTATCCAGCACCCAGAAAATTCCTACAAAGCCCTGCCCTTTCCTTGATACTTAGCCTATTGCTTCTCACTAAGAGAAGTCCCAAGGCTAATAAAAATTCTCATTTATCCCTCATTTAGTTTTTCTTATAGAACTATTGTGTTTCATTATATTAAAAGCATTGTGCATTAAGTTTAGAAATCTATATGTGGATATAAAAAGTGAAACTTGGGCAGAAGTTACAGAAACCCTTGAGAGTGAGTCCCAGAGTCCCAGTCAAGGCAGCAGAGGGACATTTCCTGTCCTCGGCACAAAGACAAAGCGGATCCTTCCTTGTAACTTCCATATACTTCCCTGTTACCCTTGGTCTCTGATGACCAGCTGTCCCTTTTGTCAACTCAAATTTTACCTCCCAGATTTTCATTCTAAGAGCACACAGCGTGAGAGGGTAGCTCCGTGGAAAGCACTTTTTTAGCATAATGAGGCCCTGGGCTTACTCCCCAGCTGGAAAGAAATCATAGACAACGTGTCCAGCACCCTGTGAAAGTCAACCTTTGCTATAGCCAAGCTGGTGAACCTAAATCAGAACAGGAGGGCCATAGTCTTTCTAGAGTGGGGGTTGTTAGGAAAGTGTTTAGACTTTTCTTTTAATGTTTCTTCAGTAAGATATTGGGCACTGTCTATGAATAATTTCTGTAGAAAAAGTCATTTAAAATTTGTAATTTTTAGCTTTATTGAGTTGTGATTGATAAAAATTGTTTTTATTCAAGATGTTCAAGATGAAAATTTGAGATGCATGGAAGTTGTAAACTGATTATTAAAATCATATTAATTTAAATGTTTATCTGCTCAAATAGCTTCTTTCTGTAGGGAGACTATGTAAAATCTACTTTCCCAAGAAATTTTAGGTATATAAAACATTTTTTTTTTTTTTTTTTTTTTTTGCTTTTTGGAGACAGGGTCTCACTTTGTAGTTCAGGCTGGCCCTGAGCTCACTATGGTGCCCAGGTAAGCCGCCGCGAACTCAGCAATCCTCCTGTCTCTGCCTCCCGAGTGCTGGGATGACAGGCGTGAGCCACCACACCCAGCATTATATGTGGTAACCAGGGATCGAACTCAGGTCCTTGCGCTTGCAAGGCAGGCGCCGGAACCACTGAGCTAACCCTCCGGCCCTATAAAACATTATTATTAATGTGCTGATTCCATGCCATAGTCTAGGTATCCAGGATATATTCATTTTACAAATGTTTAATGTTTTGACCAGCATATCTTCATTTTTTCTACCCAAGACCTAGTGCTGAAAAACAACCTTTTATCCTATTTTGCGAATTCCACTTTTAAATTAAAATTTGGTAAATGAAATAAATTTCTGAATAAAAATTTTAAATAAAAATGGAACTAAACTATGTTTCACCAATCTACTTCTGTGAATGTATTTTAAAAATATCAATTCTTTAACATCCTCTTCCTTCTCCCTAGGAGACTGCACTTACTGTTTAATGTTAAGACTTTGTAAACAAATTTGAAAATTAAGTTCAGAAATTAAACTTCACAGATTTAATAAACATTCTACGTCATTTCTGCTACTGATAATCGGTTTCCTCATAGCCTTTACTGGTCAAATCCTTTACCTCAAATGACAATTAGAGATTAAATAAACCAAGTATTTCAGATGATGGCGAAACGGGGGTCAGATGACCTGAGAATTATTTCTCCGGTGTGAAATGAGACTCTCCTGACGCTCTGTCTGTCACTGAGGTTTCCCCACCTCCTCACCGGGCTCCCACTCCTGGTAACATTTCCCTGCTCCAGCACGAAACCTTCTGTTGCGGCCCCTGACACGGTTTTTACCATAAAAGGAAGAATCTGGCAAATGGGAGTGTGGTGACATAAGGCTTTGAAGAGTTCGCTCCCTGAAGCCGAACCCTGGTTTAGCTTCTCACTGTGCTACTGAGTGTTAATTTTCTGTGAGAATCAGCAGCTCTTATGAGGTCACGTTCCAGGAAAAGAGCACTTGACCAGGTGTGCAGTGTGCCAGGGAGAGAACCCGTTTTTCCTGAACCCCAGACACATATCAGTCATTACGAATTCCGTGCAGTAACTATCTCATTTTAAGGTCAGGTTGTTGTTGGGTATTTTTTTCCTGTGAGGAATTTAGGGGAAAAGAGACACTGGAGGGGCCTGAGCACAGAGGGGAGACCACAGGGGAGGTGGGATCAGGTGGAGTGGAGAGGAAGGAAAGGATCTGTGCTGATCGGGTTAGGCGTGATCAGAGCCTGTTACATGCATGAACATGTGCATAAAATGAATCCCACCGGTCTGTGCGGCTAACATGCTCATGGAAGGAAAAGGTCTGATGAAAATGTGTGTTTGTTACAGTCAGGTGCATTCTGCTGTGCCTCAAAAAAAACTGTTGGGGCCAAAGAATCTTCATTCTGTGAATCACCCCCATCTGATGTTAAAAGCTGTGGACAGACTCTTGTATTTTGTAAGAAAAATATCCTGTAACATTGTAATATGTAATCTGTAAAGACAATGGGTACATTTGTGTAAAGTTCCTGAAGTGGTTGTGAGTGTAGCGAGTTAACAAGGTCATTAGAAAACAGCAACCTTCCTGGTGGATTTGATAAAAAAAAAAAAATAACAAGACCCGTGAGCTAACAGCCAAATTGTTCCCGCCGAAAACAAGACTCCTTTCTTCTAGCCTAGTTAGCCCTCCCACAAGATGACGCTGTATTTCCTGTTCCTCCTCTACCAATGACCACCCGACAAATATGACAGATCCAGTTGTTAGCCAATCCCTAGTAAGTACCGTACCCTTTCCTCTTTGTGACCCAAGATTGCCTTTAAAAGGGGCCGGTAGCCGTTCTTCTGGGTCTCCATCTGTACTGGTAGACCCACTGCATGCTGTGCTAATAAAGCGCCCCTGTTTGTTACATGTGTGTTGCTGGAGGTCTTCTGGAGAGGGCACGGGCCGGGCACAATACAACAAATATCATGTCTGAGCCCAGACTTCCTTCTTATGCAGTCTTAAATGTAGTGGGTTTATTTCTCTGATCACACCAGCAAACACGCAGCAGACCGGTGTCCACGCGCTTCGGATGACTCAAAGTTCCTCTGACGCTGCCTGCGGTCAGCTTCTTCCCCCTGCGCAAAGGCCACCCATGAAGCCTGTCGCGTGCGGTCGTCTTCGTCATGCTTCCTCATGACTTCGTGGACGTCTCAGTTCCCTGCCGAGCTCAGGGATGACACAGCAAGGCAGGACTTTCTAAAGATACTCACCGGGGGCCGGAGGACTCTTAGCGGTGCACAGAGGTGCAGTGTGTGGATGCTGTTAGGAGAGAAGCTGGAGGTTCGTGCCGTTTGGCTCCTTCCAAAGTGAACTCTTGAGGTAGAAGTAAGGAGCAGATTTGCCGTGATCTCAGGGATGTGAAGTGACAGAGAGCTCTTTCCATTTCTTACGGATACGATTAAACAGCTTGATCTTTGGCCTGAGGACTGGTTTGGCTGAAGGCGAAATGAGTCGGGGCAATTGGCACCGACGCTCTAGGAGCTGAGCTGAGAATTGATTAGCTTCAAATATGTCAGCAGCTGTCCTGTGGCTGCAATTTCAAGTTGTTTTCTAACCTACGCTTGAACAAACCAGGGCAGAGGGGTGAAATTGCTCAAGAACCCATGGAGACATCAAATTGCCATTACGTAAACATTTGGAGTCGCTTGTTCATTTCCGGGGTTTTAATTTAAAAGCATTTGGTTATGCCTCGACTTAAGTTCATAGGTGATTTATATAAAGACTTGAGGTTCTCATTTTATCAGGTGTGTCACAGTCTCCAAATGTAAGCAGAAAGAAGTGGCTTTTGGAAAGTAACAGTGTTTTATGTAAACAAGATGGCATAGTGTTAAATGTGACTTAGAATAACTCCCAGGTGTTTATTGTAAATGCTTAACACCCAGAAATCCTACCTTCTTAGTTGCCAGCTTAGCACCGTCTGTCTCTTCCTGAATAGACCGAGCCCTCCGTGCAGTGCCCCGCTGGCCTCCCAGTTCCCTGGGGTGAAGAGAGCCCTGCTTCCCAAAGGGGCCCCGCGCGGTCCAGCCTCCGCTCCCGCCACGCATCCCCTCACCTCTTCCTCCAGCCTCTGTTCTCAGCAGGCCCTGAGCCAGCCCACTGTTGGCCTAGAAGGTCGGGAATGGCGCCATCCTCTCCACCAGGGCACCCTCACTCCCTTGCACCAAGCCCCTGCCCGGCCCTCCCCGGGCTCAGAGCAGGACCAGCACCTTGGGGGCAGTTTGCGGCAATCCCTGCTCACTGACTTCCACTGCCACATACGCCCCAGTCTTTCTGCCTGACCGGAACCCAAGACCTGACCACATCAGGGTCTTCAGCTTTAAGGACAGTGCACAATGTATTTCTTGATAAACAAATGAACAAATTAATTACAGGAAAGTCAGTTATAGAACATTGTTACCCTCGTGTCACAGTAGTGCCAATAAATGGCCTGGGACCTGATAGCTACAAGGCCATGATTTTAGACCAAAGCTGACCAAGTTCAATTTCCTTTGTATCACTCAGCTGTTAGATACTGGCAATACTATTTCCAACACTGAAAATAAAAGCACAGTCAGTTTGTGAATCAGAGCCAACAAATTTATTTCACAGGTGAAATTACTGTGCCCTCAGCAGAAGGAATAAAATCAGAGTAAACAGGAGAAGAAGATGATCTCACAGTGAGACTCCAATCCCACATTGCCATGGAGATTAGTAAGATTGTGTGGAAATGGAGAACAGATTTTCTAAATCTCAAGCAGATTGGCCTTCACATGGTCATGGATTCACCTCACAGGATATTAACTGATGAGTTTGGAAATCTGCACGTGTGTGTGTGTGTGTGTATGTGTGCACAGATGTATGCATGCGTGTTGTGTGAGCAGCATGGTTAGGTGTTTGAAGTGCATTAAGAGAGGAACATGGAGTATCTGTATCATTTTTGTCAAATGAGTTGACAATATAAAATCATTTTCATAAGTTGATGTGGAGAGAAGAGGCAGAACTGTTGGCGGCGTGAGGACTACTGTGCAGAAACACACGAAATATCTGGAAGCAAAACTTGTCAGAAGTTTTAGACACACAACAGCATGCATGCACAGCCTGGTGGAAGGCTGGCCTCCGTGTCACAACTGACAGAAGGAAAATGCTCAGTCTTGGCCACGTTTGTAATGCTTTTAAGTTTCCTCTCTGCAGAGCGTGGCTGGTACCTTGTTGCCCACAAATCTTTCTGAAGATGAAGAAAAATACTTCTGCATTTTATAAGCTCCTCGGACACAGAATGACTTTTTTTTTTTTTTGAGACAGGGTCTTGCTTTGTAGTTCAGGCTGGCACTGAGCTCACTATGTAGCCAAGGCAAGCCTTGAACTCAGCAATCCTCCTGCCTCTGCCTCCCGAGTGCTGGGATGACAGGCGTGAGCCACCTCGCCCAGCACTGTGGTATGTGGTACTGACTGCTGGTGGGCGTGAGTCGCCACGCCCAGCATTCTATGTGGTACCGGGATCGAACTCAGGACCTTGCGCTTGCGAGGCAGGCGCCAGAACCACTGAGCTAAATCTCCGGCCCCACAGGATGATTTTTGATCTCCTTGGACACTGGCCTTAAAAAAATCCAAATTATTTCAAATTTTGATAGTTAAAAATTTCAATAACATATTATACTTATTTTTCCATGTGATCTCTTTATGAAGAGAAGCCTTGCTGAAGGTAAAATGCTTTTGTCAAAATAACCACTAATATCCGGGCAAGCGTGGATTCCGGACTCAGTCATCCATCCCGTCACCTGCCGCTGTTTTCCACGGAACGCACGGTACTGCGCTGCTGGGTGGTGGGAAGCATGGAGGCCGAGTCACCCGGAGGGCCCTGGGACGACAGTCTGTCTGCCTCGTGAGTCCCGGGGAGGCGGTGAATCGCGCATGGAACAGCCTCAGACCACGGCGCTGTGGCCTCCCGAGGCCTTGGGGGACCCAGGCCCCACTGTCTGTCTTGCTGCTGGCACAGGCTCTGAGCAGCTCGTCCCCACGATGCTCCCCACCACCGGCACTGGGCGCCCTTCCCAGATACCTGATCTTAGGCCAGAACCCACAACTGTAAGCTCAAGTAAACTTTTTTTTAAAAAAGTTAATTAGAAGTTTAAAAATTAATTTTCTCAGGTATTTCATTGTAATACAATGGTTTTCAAAAATGTAAACATAAGCCATAGGAGTGTTTGGGGATTTCTGGAACACAGTGAAGAGAATTTATCTTCACTCTTCTACAGTGACAGGCATCTTGGCGGCCAATCGCTGTGTGTCGCTCAGGCTTCGTGCACTGGCGTAACTGGCCCTCCGGTCTCTCCTGCGCACTGCTCCTCTGTCCCAGGCGTCAGTGGACATCAAGGTACAGCTCTGCTCTGTTCCTGATTTCTCTAACTAAATTCAGACCTGAATTTATGTTACGATAAAGAAGTATGAAGAGAACTTCGACTTCTCACTGCTCGCCTTCCAGACCTGCACAGAAGGCTCAGCACGGATTAGGAGGAGAGCCGGCACACGTGTCCCTCGGCAGCTCTTCCCCACGCTGCGCTGCACCGAGCCAAGATCAAAGATGAAGGAACTGGTCTGCCACTGGGTGTCCGAGGCCTGTTTCCGTTTTTAAAATCTTCAAAGCAACTGAAAGCGGATGAATATCTCAAGACTGGTCTTTTTAAGAGGATTGAAATTCTGCATGTGTAGAAAATGGACCACGCAGCAGAAGGTGCTATATTCCGTGTTTCCCATCACAGATGACATTGTCAGAACAGCTTTGTTCCTTGTGTGCTTCCACCGGATATTGGTTCACTGGATAATACATGAAAATGTAACAAACACAGGTTATGGCTTCACATTGCCTGTGTTCAAATAGTTCCAGCATCCAAGAAGTGTGTGGTCTTGGCCAAGTAATGCAAGTCTCCCTGCCTTGGTGTCTTCCTCTGTAATGCAGGCTGATGTTCATAACAAGGTTTGGGATCTTCTCAGTGCATCGAAAAGTGCCAAGTACTCCGCAGTTGGTGTAAAAACACCAAAATTGGTTTCAAAAACACCAAAATTATATCATAAACATAAACTTCGGATTTCGATTTGTAGAAATAGTGAAATGTTTTTGTGGACATCATATTTGCTTTTCTAAAATCATGGTTGAATCCTATTTTTTTTCCAGAAGTATTTATGGACTGTTCAGAGATGAAACTGCTAGGTTCGCAAAGGGTTCAAATGACTTGATGTGCCTGCTCAGGCCACAGGTCGCTGGGCCTTCACGTTTTGCTCTCTGACCTCTCCACAGCAAACAGGCAAATTCACAGACATATGGACAGGTTGATACATCCCGATGTCCCATGTGCAACCTCAAAAGAAATGCGCCTTTAGATGCATAGAGATTTCACCCATGGACATAGAAAACTACTGACCCAGTCTAACTTTGCCATTTTTTGGAAGAGTTGAGGATATTTAGAAAAATACAATGGCTCCCCTGAGATCACAGAAGTTATAAATTAAAACACACATTTTCTCATGCACAATCCTTGATTTTGCCAACGATTTTAAAGTCCCCAACTCATGTCTCAATGTGACCATAAACTTGAAGAATTGTAGAGTATTAGTAATGAAAATGTCATGATTTTAGAAATCCTAACAAATCCACCACATTTTCCCACTGTTGAGACTCCTTTTTAAGGAGCATTTACTGTACCCCACTTTTCCAGTCTTAACACCATAGAGGAAACAATATCGCTAATGTAAAGGGACAACTGATTGCTGTGCGCATGTGCCTGGGTCTGGGTCTGTGTTGAGCAAGACATCAAGATGGTAGCAGATTTGGTAGTGGTATCGGGAGACCTATTTCAGAGCACTTACATCCCACAGGCTCCACACTGTCACATGAAAATGCTTTGGGGACTGTGCATGCATTTCCTAAGCACCTGTACGATTTCTGAGCTATCTGACATGTTCTACCAAGAGCCATGTCTATTGAGGGTGCCGTACTGGCAGCAACATGTTCAGAAGATAACAGTTCAAGTTGGTCAATTGACCTGCTAATCTATCACTTCCACTTACACATGCCAGTGCTCTAGTAGGGAAATTAACATGGCAAGAGTTTGTTAAACAGTTCAGATGCAGTAGCCTGAGGACAGTTTAAAGCACTGTGATAGCCATTCTTGGCTCCCCTCATGGTAGCACGAAGTCATTTCCCAAAGCTGCCAGTAATGTGACTTCAGGCTGAAGGTTGTGTTTCACTATGTTCTCCACTGAAAAACATTTTAATTCTTTACACTTGAATTTCTTACTCTGGATTTCTAGTAAACAATGTTCCCCCACAGATTTGCATAGCATCTTAATTTGTTTTTATTATTATCATCTTTGGAATATTAAGTTATGACTCAGATCACATTTTGACCACTTCTTTCCTGGAAATCATTTGCACATGGTTAGAAAGGCAAAATAATTGGTTTCACAAAAAAAACCCTGTTATATTCAACTTGTCATCCCATCTGTAACTGTTTTTGAAAAAAGCAAAACTTATTTTTTTGTTAGCAAGACAGCTTGAGGTACACAGATGAATTATTGGAGCAGAATATCTCCTTTGCAGTCTTAAATTTTAATTTTTTCAAAATGCCATTTACTTTTTCACTAAGCACTTCACATTATAGTCATTTTATTTATATATTCATTATTCACAATACACCTCTGAGGTGTTAGAGTTTCTACTCTACATTTTTGCAGATTCTAATTATTAATAACCACAAAAATATTAGGAAAGACAACAACAAATCATCAAAAATAAAGCCATCAGATTACTTGGAGAAAATTACATAAGAAAAACACTATTTTCATAATCATATACTTATAAAGTATTTACTGTATATATATTATGTGTCTCAATTACTTATTTCTGGGACAAAATACCTGACATCCAAAGTAAAGGAGGGAAGATTTACTTGGCTCACAGTTTGTAAAGGTTTCAGTCCATAGTCATCTGGGCTGCAAGGCAGGGTGGCATGGCAGAGGGGCAGCATGGAAGAGAAACAGTCCATGGCAGGGCAGGCAGGAGGCAGTGAGTAGCCAGAGCAGTAAGCAGCAGCAGCAGCAGCAGCAGCAGCAGCAGCAGCAGCAGCAGCAGCAGCAGCAGCAGCAGCAGCAGCAGCAGCAGCAGCAACGAACAGCAGCGAGCAGCAGCAGCAACAGCAACAGCAGCAGTAGCAACGAACAGCAGCGAGCAGCAGCAGCAACAGCAACAGCAGCAGCAGCAACGAACAGCAGCGAGCAGCAGCAGCAGCAGCAGCAACAGCAACAGCAGCAGCAGCAACGAACAGCAATGAGCAGCCTTCTTTCTGTCCTTTTATAATCTATCAGGGCCATGAGCCTATGAACTGGTGGCAACACACCCAGGTTGGGGGCTCCATTATTCATATCCTTTGTCTCAGTATCATGCCTTTAATCCGCATCTACATAGCCTAATCCAGCCATTGACCTTTCAATAACCACGTGAGGCTTTGGGAGGACATCTTGGGACAGGGCATGACATTAACTTTACAATATGGAATTATAGAAAATGAAAATGGGGCCGGAGGGTTAGCTCAGTGGTTCCAGCGCCTGCCTTGCAAGTGCAAGGTCCTGAGTTCGATCCCCGGTAACCACATATAATGCTGGGCGTGGAGACTCATG
>PVIC010030905.1:0-21639 GCA_004025085.1 Thryonomys swinderianus
CTCTTCTCTTCTCTTCTCTTCCCTTCCCTTCCCTTCTCTTCCCTTCTCTTCTCTTCTCGACAGCCTTTGGTCAATCTGATCTCCTTTCCAGACCCCATTTCCTTTTGTTTCAAACAAGGAAGCTGAGTTAGATAAACTTAGGGTCTCCACCCTGAGATTCTATGGTTTCGTTCTCTTTCCTTATGTCTCAACTTCCATGGCCATATGTATTTGGCAAATGAAACCATATCAAAGGAATATTCATCAAGAGAAGGAAAAATAATAAAAACTAAGCTAACGGGTGACTGATTATGAAAAGTACAATGAAAATGTGAATATTTTAAGTGCGTAGAAAAGCTGCATTACTATCCCCTTTCAGAGAATAACAAAAATTCAGAGTTTCCACTCAAAAAATAATTCTTATATATAGCATCTAGGCTTCTAAAAGGTTAAATTATCTTTGGTCTATATATTTACCCAAGAGAAACTAAAAGAAGTATCCAGATAAAGACCTGCAAAGGAATGTTCATACCAGCTTTATTTGTAATAGCCCTAAACTGGAAACAACCCAAATGTCCGTCAACAGATGAATAAATAAACACATGTGTTACATCCATAAAACAGAATGCTACTCTGCAACAAGCAGGCCCAAACTTTAGAAACAACAACACAGGTAAGCTCAGAATCATCGTGTTAAAAGGAAACCCACAGAATGAAAGAAGATACTTGCAAATCATATATCTGACAAGGGACTGGCGCTGAGAGTTTATAAAGTACACTTAAAATTCCAGGACAAAAATATAAACAACTCAATTCAAAAATTGACTGCAGACTTTAATAGGAATTCCTATAAAAATGATAGAATGTGTGATGTACCATGTCTGAAATCCCAGCGGTCTTTCTTTTTTGCCTCCCAGGGAGGCAAAAAAAAAAAAAAAAAAAAAAAAATCCCTAGGCAACTTGGTGACTTAGTGAGACCATGTCTCAAAGTTAAAATATAAAAAGGACTGAAAATATAATGTTAAGGGCAGGCTCATTTCTCAATATTATCACACATACACACACACACACACACACACACACACTATACAAATGGTCTCAGCATCATTCATCATTAATGAAAACCATAATAAGATACCAAACTTCATCTCAATAGGATGGCCAAAAAATAAAGAAAAATAACAAACACTGGCAAGGATGTGGAGAAACTGTGGCCTCTATTTACTGCTAGAAGGGAGGTAAAATAGCACCATGCTTTGGATAGCAGTTAGGAGCCCCCCCTGGTAAATTAAACACAGAGTCACCATGTGACCAAGCAATCTGTAAAACACATTCAAATGAACTGAAAACAGATGTCCAGATAAAAATTTGGAAAGGAAAGCTCATGCCAGCCAAAGGTAGAAATGACCCAAATAACCGTCAGTGAATAAACAAAACGTCATCTAGCCAAGGAAATACTGGCACATAATACAACATGGATCAACCTTAAAGCCATTACACTTTCAGGTCAGACACAAAAGACCACACATTACATGACACCATTTGCATGAAACATCCAGAAGAGGCAAATCTACGGAAACAGGAAGTAGATGAAAGGTCTCAGGGGCTGCGGGAAGAGAGGATGGGAAGCAACAGTTTAAAGGATATGGAGTTTCCTTTGGGGCTGATACAACTGTTCGGGAACTAGACCGTGGTGATGGTCGGATCACTCTGAATGTATTCGACGTCGCGGAACTGTCGTTACTGCAGCTGGGTGGTTGTGGTTTGTCCGCCAGGGCTCAGGCACGACTCTGGCCCTCAGACCTGTGCCACGGAGTTCTGTGGTGGGGCAGACCCAGGTGGAGGGTGTGTAGGTCGCTGGCAGTGCAGCTCTCGGAGGGATTGGAGTAGCTCTCCAGGGACCTTGGTCAGTTCTCCCAAGAACAAGCTTTATGAATTGAGGCCACCTAATACAGCTGCCATCTTCTACATAGGCCGCTTCCTTTCACACTCCTCCACCATGTGCCGCTGCCACCGAGGGGGCTGTACTGATGAGACCTTTGGATCTTGGGCTCGCAGCACCTTAAACTATGAGCTAAAGAAATCTCCTTTCTTTAGACAGGACGCAGCCCTTAGGACTTGGTAAGAAACTAAAAATGAACTAATACAATAATGCTACATGTATTTTATCAGTTTTAAAAAATACTATTTCCAAAGGAAGTCATCACACTGAATGAAAGAAGCTAAACCCAAAAATGTGCATACTTTTTCCATCTTCATAAAATCCTAGAAAATGTAACTAATCTTTAATGATAGAAAGCAGATCACTGGTTGCCTGACATGGGTTAAGAGGAATAGGGAAGGATACATTATATAAAAAAAAGAAGCAAGCTTTGAGGATGATACACATTTTTATTATTATCTTAATTAGCGGATGGCCTGATGGATGCTTTAAACTTGTGCAGCTTGGTGTACTTCAGTTATACTTCTGTAAAACTGAAAAAGGATGTAGCTCAGTGGCAACGTGCCTGCCTTGCAAGTGCAAGGTCTTGAGTTTGATTCCCGGTTGGTACCCCCACACACACACACACAAAACCCTGAAAAAAAGAGCTGTATAAATCTGCATTGCACCTCTGAACCACAGAATGCTTGAATGATGTAACCCACTATTTGAGTGATCTTCACTGCAAACTCTTTTCCAGGTCAAAAGCAAACTATCTTTTTTTTTTTTTTTTTTTGAGACAGGGTCTCGCTTTGTAGTTCAGGCTGGCCCTGAGCTCACTATGTAGCCCAGGCAAGCCCCGAACTCAGCAATCTTCCTGTCTCTGCCTCCCGAGTGCTGGGATTACAGGCATGAGCCACCACGCCCAGCAAAAGCAAACTATCTTTTCCGGATTCGCTGCTGATTCCATGCAGTCTCGTGTTTACCTGAAGCAAAAGAAGACCGGTGAGAACGTCTGCAGAGACAGCTCGAGAAGCCGCCTGGCAGAGGCTGGCTGGGTCAGCGGGGCCAGCTTTCAGTCAGAAATTCCTTTGGCTATTAATAGGGGCTGAAGACTCTCTAATCACTGCTGAATCCTGGTTTTCTGAATTGGTTCAAAAATGGGCTAGTGGAACTTGGCAGACACTCACTTTGCAGATCAAACTATCGTATCTGTTATTATTTTAGCACATGCTGAGAGGATTATAAGTGTTTATACGCTGTCTGTGAGCGTCAGAGTCAGGTCTCGCCTAACATGCATAGCGAGCTGAGCAAGAGAGTAAGTCAAACAGCAGAGTCAGATTTGCTCCCGGAATGTAAACTGGCATATGGATTTTACTTTACACTAAAAGGCACACTGAAGGCTAGGAAAAGAAACATAAACGATGTCTTCAACTGGATCCCCTGATTTGTCTCATTAAACTTAACCTATTTTTAAACTTACTTTAGTCATTTTCTTCTACAATATTTTCTTTGTGAGAAATTGTTTTAAGGAAAAAGATATTTACATAGAGAAGATAGGATTCCTTAAATTTACAATAACATTCTCTATTCTCAGTTCCACTCACCAGTTCTTTTTTAAAAAAAAAAATGCTATTTGCTTAGTGTTTTTGAGTCCCTGAAAGGTTGTGACTCAGTTTTCTCATCTGTAAAACGGGGACAATAATAGCTCCTCACAGAATGATGGTTGGACTGTTTTTAAATGATTAAACACACATAAAAGACTTGAACTGGGCACTGCCCACAGGAGGCATGGAGGAAAGGTTAGTGGCTGTTCACTACAGCTGTTGCCCCCTTTATGGTGCTGACACTGACTCCAGAACACTGACTCTTGATTCAATTCTTTTCGCTCTTCAACACCACTTTTCCCACCCATATATATCTTGTGTATAAAAATAAGAGTCTCAAACTGGAACAGTCAAAAATAGATATGTAACTGAAATCTAAAAGCACCAACAGGCTGGATACAGTGGCACATATGCCTGTAATCCCAGCACTCAGGAGGCTGAGGCAGAAAGAGTGCCATGAGTTCAAGGCCAGCCTGGGCAGCATAGAATGGGTTCAAGAGCAGCCTAAACTGTATACTGAACTCCTATCTCAAAAAAAAATTTTTTTAATGTTTTAAAAAGACAGAGCAAACTGGTAGCCACTAATCAGCTCCCAGATTCACTCAGTTCAGGCTGCGGGGAAAATCACCAGTCATTTCTAAAGTCTACTTCATGTAGTGATTTTTTTAAAAAAAGAGAAAAAGGGCTGGGCGTGGTGGCTCACGCCTGTAATCCCAGCACTCGGGAGGCAGAGACAGGAGGATTGCTGAGTTCAAAGCTTGCCTGGGCTACATAGTGAGCTCAGAGCCAGCCCAAACTACAAAGCGAGACCCTGTCTCAAAAAAAAAAAAAAAAAAAAGAGAAAAAGTGTTTCTGCAAAGAGCCAACATAGCTTTAAAAGGATGCCTAGAACAACCCAGAAGCTGGCAAAATTTACATCAGCATTTACTTACCACATCAGCATTAGAAGGGTTTACCTCCACCTGCATGGACATTATAAAGCTCTGCGGCCTCAAGAGATGCCACCTGGGGACTGATGTGGGAAGTAGCTGGCTGTCAGTCAAGTCCTACTGAGTCAGGACTAGAAAGAGTTTCAGGGAAATGCCTGTGCTCTGGGAGAATGTGAATATATTTGCAAGCCTGTTAGATTTAAATTTGTAAGTCCAGGCTTTTGCATTCTAAAATGATACTTATCTTTCTAGTTCCACATATTTCACTGGAAGTTTCTTCTAGTTTTGTCCTTATAAAAGATAAAACCACACTAGATGAAAATCTACTGGGAGGCAGGATATTCATGGGACCTCATGGAGTCACTTCACATAAAACTCTGATCGCACTCAGTGAAAACTGTCCTTCTACTGTGGAAAGATCTGGTGTCACCCTGCTAACCAACGGTCAAACTTAATTGGACGCACACCATCTGCAGGGTAGCTGCCAAAACGCTCATCCTGACCCTGGCCATGAGGAAACAACAGACATCCGCAGGACAGTTCGCCCTACGGAACAATCGGCCAGGAATCTCCGACCATGGGCAGAAAGAGATGGGGACACTGGGTAGATTAAAAACAAGAGACCCTATGAACCAGAGGGTTTAAAATCCAGCTATCATGACACATATTTTTCTGACAACTAAAGTTAAAAATCTAGTGATCACTAGAAAAAAGTATTTAAATGAGACTAATTTCCTTAAATATAATAACATAGTTAAACAACTTTCAAATGGTTCAGGAAAGGGAGGACGGGAGAGAAGGAAGGAGGAGGAGAGAGAGAGAACAGAAAAATAGAACACGAATGTATATGAAAGACCAAGTGAGAACACAAATGTAGTCCCCTAAAAGCAAGGCAAGTATTAACACAGTCAAAACGATAAATCCTGATCAAACAGATTTGAAAAAGAGGGAATGGAAGCGGCCACAGCAATATAACAGCAGGCGCTTCTCCCACCGGCTTGGGGGTGGGAAGTAAAATGTGCTTTATTGCCTTTTTAAGTAAGAATCTCAGCCATGGTGTACTGCAGAAGGCGCCTCTTCACACCGTAGCTCTAAAGGTGGCAAGAGTGCACCTCAAGTTTATGAACGGAACGCAGGTTTGGGGATCATTAAGGACGGACTGTCCTAACCTGAACCCCCGACCAGCAGAGGAGCAAATGCCTGGCTTCTGCTTGGGGTGGGGACAGGGCAAGCCGCCCTGCAGCAGCCTGGTGGGGCTGAGAAGTCCTGCTGGTGCGGGCGGGACAGGGAGCAGATCACGCCTCCGGGTGCTTTCTCAGTTGTACAGGGGGCTGGGCACACCAGAGCCACCCTGGGTGTGATCACCGTTGGACACAAGGCCTCCCATCCTCCCTCCCCCAGGTCTGGGCCAACAAAAGATGAAAAACTGGGACTTCTCCCAGCCTGATGCCATCTCCATCCGACCTGAAAAATACGAGGTGGGGCAGCAGCTCACACACGGAAGGGCGGCTCGGTCCAGACTGTGATACTCGAGGGAACGAGTGCTGCTTTTTGGTTTTTAAATGGAAATCGTTGTACTGTTTTCTCTGATTGCAATAAAACATACTGAGAAGACATACAAACCACCACAATTTGTACTGCCCAGAGTCAGAACCGCTTTAACACCTTTACGCTTGTTCTTCAGATGTTTCTCCAGGCTGGAAGGCACTGACAAACACAGGTCCACAAACACACACACACACAGACACACACACGCACTTTTCTTTTTCTTTTTCTTTTTTTTTTTTTTGAGACAGGGTCTCACTTTGTAGTTCAGGCTGGCTCTGAGCTCACTATGTAGCCCAGGCAAGCCTCGAACTCAGCAATCCTCCTGCCTCTGCCTCCCGAGTGCTGGGATTACAGGCGTGAGCCACCACGCCCGGCACACACACCCTTTTTAATCACAAACATGCAATCTTTACATACACACATTTGCAATCTTTTTAGTCAATTATATATATCATATGGTCCTTATTCCACATTAACAAAGGCAAATAGCATCATTCTAATGCCTGAAAGGTACGTGACACATGATTTATTTCCCCAGCTGAGAAATGTTTAGGTGATTTCTAATTTTGGCTCTTCTAGACAGTGCTGCAGTAACTACCCTTCATGGATTCTTACTGGTGCACATAACTCAAAGTATGTAACAAGATGTAATCACACACTTCATCCCCTTTTTTGCAAGGTTTATAGAGCTCTTTTCACATATCAGGCAAAGCTTCTCCACAATCCCATCCCCGCGAGCCCAGGAGGACACATTTCTGGCTCAAGGCACCCACGTTCTTCAGAGGTTGTGCAGAAACCACACAAAACCTGAGGCCCTGCTTTGAAACAACCAAGATCTTTACAAACCAGAAGAGAATTTTTTTTTTTTTTTGAGACAGGATCTCGCTTTTGTAGTTCAGACTGGCTCTGAACTATGTAGCTCAGGCAAGCCTCGAATTTACAACAATCCTCCCGCCTCTGTCTCCTGAGTACTGGGATGACAGGTGTGAGCCACTATACCCAGCATTGTGATATGTGGTACTGGGGATCAAACTCGGGACCTTGTGCTTGCCAAGCAGATGCCAGAACCACTAAGCTAAATCCCCGGCCCCAAAACAGAAGAGAATCTTAAAGAAAATGAGCCCTGGGCGGGACTCTGGGCCCATACAGCCCAGGGTCTGCACACGCGATACCATGAGACCAAGCTGTCCATGCTCCTACCTGTCTGTAGCTCTGACGTCCATGATTTCTGCCACTCAACACATCCCCACCCACCTGTGTGTAAAATATCCAATTTGTACACACGAAAATTATTATTTTGGACAGAAAATTACCAGTCTCCTAAACTGAAAACAGTTCTCTTTTTGCAAAATGAAGGAATTTTTACTTTAACACCCCCAAATCACTGACACCATTAAATAATTACTTTTGTAATTCCCCCAAATTTGACAGATTAGAAGGTAGTTTAAAACTTGCTCCTTCTCCCTGACATCAGAATCTACCCTTAAGTTTTATCAGTGATTCAGGTTTTCTCTGCAGATGCTGCAGAAAGCATTGGTCTGTTTTCACCGGCAACCAATCTCACAACAAGGACCGATGTTTACAGCTAAAATCCCGCCAGGGAGGGACACCTCCCCTAGCAGAAGAGGGCAGGGAGGAACAGGCTGCTCAGATGAGTCCTAGGGGCTCACCTAATTTGGGTTTTGGAAGGCTCCACCATCGATCATTTTCAGTCCCCAGAGAGACTGAATTAGGAAAGTTAATTGCCTTGTTCAGGTCACTTACTTGCAAACGCAGGGTTTTCTGACCCTCCCTGTCCAAAAACACTAATTAACTTAGAGCAAAGATGTTCGTTTTACACTTACCAAAGTCAGATAGATCTTACATTGTTCTGTTTAATAATAAACTCAAACTGAAAAAAGCAATTTAGTGAAATGAAAAAATGCTTCCCAACAGATAGTATCTTGTCCGCTCATGAACTGGCAGTCAGATTTAAGAGTGGCTGAAACAAACTTCAAAAACTTCTGGAAAAGAATCTCAGAGAAGCTGTGCAACTGAAAAGTCTGTAAAATGTCCAGACAGCCTGCAGTGGGGCTTTCCGGGTGTGGGCCAGAGTGGAAGGCAGCAATCGAGACCTCGTAGGTCCTTAGTGTGATGGAGAGAAAGCAGGTGCAAAGGAAAGGCAGAAGCAAATGGGCTTGGTGAATCTTTTAAGCAAATACCCACATTAAAGGCAGGAAAAGAAGCGTGAAAACTATCTTCACAGGGTGATAACCACCCCTGAAACACAAGCATGACCCCCAGCCTTTTGTTTCTGAACACATGGAAAGATTTATTCTGCAAACTGAGCTACAAGTTATTAACACATCTTTGTGCAAGTTGCCTCTTTGTGCTCATAAAGTGCATTTGCATCAATATATGCCTTCCTCCCTACAGGTTTGCTGTCAGCAAGTTGGAGAAGTTGCCTTGTAAACCGCTAGGGAACTTATTTATCTTCTAAAATCCAGCAGGAGTTGTACAAAAGAGAGGATCAATTGACCTGACCTTAGCTTCTGCTGCTGTGAAGACTTTAACGCGCGTTAGATGGTTATTTGCAATGTACTTGAAACACAAGAACAACATATTAGGGGGTGGGGTCCTTCCCTTCCACCACCCCCGCAAACAGCTGGTGGTGAGGACCCCCAAGCTCACTGTGTCAAAGATTAAACCTGGTATAACTCCTGAGTTGGGTGAAATTTAAACAGTGACCACCCATTGAGTCAGTAAAATTATCAGCCCACCGTGGTGTTGAAAACCAAATTCCTGATCCAGAAATGACCCTTCTTGATTTCAGCCAGCCACCTACTCACCGGTGGGAACAAGCCATATGAAGCGTGCATGTCACCACGGCCCTGCCGGGTTCATCCACCAGCAAAGGAAGTGCCCAGTGTTAGTCTCCACAAACCGCTAATGACCATCTTTGCTCTAATTCTGAGCTACAGGTCTCCTTTGTTTCTATGAAACTTTTCGACTGCCTATTCTAAATGCAGCTACCAGCCCGTTACACCACTGTGGCCCCAAAGCAACTTTCTCTGTTAATATATACAAAATAACATCAATCCGATGGTTACTGAAGCAGGAAATATAACTCTAATGAAGTGGCATCTCATGATAGAGGAAATTCCTTCCAGGTCTCAGCCGCAGGGAGCAGGACTGGAAGAGGCCAGGGGCTCTTGCCCTGGAATTCCTCTTGGGCGGTTCAACTCCTTATCTCTGGAGGCTTCCACTCTCAGGTTCCATGTGTAGCTCAGCCTATTTTAACTTCTATCCCTCAGTTAGAACCCAGTTCCCAACACCTTGTGTATTTTTGTTTATCAAAGCTGTGGATCAATCGATATTAGTCTGTTTACCTGAGGATTGGCTATGTGGACAGTGAAAAAATACTAATTTAAGCTGTACTCAAGAAACCGCGGCACAAAAAAAATAAATAAATCAAGGGGAGAGAGACTGGATAATGCAAGATCATTTCACGCAAGATCGAATCCGTCCTGGTTGGGGATTTTTTTTCTTCCCCCTCATGACTCTTCAGACGGGCAAAGAGATCTTACAGATGAGAGTTCACCCACCAAGCGGTAGCTTTGGGCTTTTTAAATGATCCACTTGATAAACTGCTGAGGAGGCTGCAGAGCCAGAAGGAGACAGAAGAGTAAAAGCGGAGCAGAACGCTCTTCCCGCTCACAGCAGTGGTTAGAGCAGCTCTCTGTGCGCCATATGTAGTCGCTCGCTGTGACTAATGGGAATAATGTAGTACATTTCATAAGGCTGATCTCGGGCCACTTGAGAAAAACTCCTAACCACATGGTTACGTGTGCTACCTAAAAATACTTTCTATGACAAAACTCCTCGGCAAAATCTCCTTTTAAAAAATAACTTGAAGAGACTTTCTTGAGAAGCAAAGAAACTCTTCAGAATGTAGAGCCCGCCCTCTCTCCTGCATCTGAGTAAACGCTTAATCCTTTCAGACGTTTTCTCTGCGGAATGCTTATCTTGCATGCCCTGTAAGGTGCAGCTGAAAATTTTCCAAATTCCATCTACAAGTATATTCCTATTTCTCCTAAAAAACGGGATAAAACTGATGTTAGAACTGTCAGAAATTCCATCCTGTTTCCAGAAAAGGACTAAATAGGAGTGTGACGCAATGTCCCCTTTTAGCAAATTCTTATTTCCTCCCCTGGATTCCGGATATAATCACCAGCACTCACAGCCGAGTGGCTGGACATCACATAAAACTCGCCTACGCATCACACCCTAACGGTCAGACAGAGGTCCCTCCAAACGCAGAGTGTATGTCAGACTATGTACAATCAGAGCTGCTATTTGTAACATTTTCTATTCTGAGTCAGGGGAGCACTAACCCACAGGGAGAGCATAGCTCTAATGTCACGCAGAAGTCTGTGAACTGAAATCAGAACTGCGTTTGCCTTCATAAACCACCAGCAATTCTATGCCACCGACACTATCTACTACCTTCTAAGCTAAAACGTTTTCTACTTTATAAATGGTTTATGTGTGGTCATAAAAGTCAACTGGAAAGGAAAACATAAGTCATGTCTATCCAAACACGCAACCTCATAGCATGCATTAATTATTTTGTCACAAATGGAATAATTTAGGAATGTCACCTATGGAGTTCACTTCATAAATGGTGTATTTGGTTAATTTTCACCAGGATTAATGGTACACACCATAGTCCCATTTGACAGGCTGAGTTCAACAATTCACTCAGAATCAAGTGACACCTATCACTCTGGTGAGTTTTAAAGCATGTGATCTAAAATCTGGTTATCTGATGTTCAGCAAGGTTAATAAAAATATCCTATAAATCAAGGATTAGGTGTGATTTTTAAAGCACATAATTAAAACCAACTAATTTTGGAAGTAAAATATGAATGAGGAGATAAACTTATAAGGCATTCAACAGTAAACATTATCTTACTTTTGCAAGTATGGGGAAAATATATATATATATGTTCTGAGAGGACTCTGATTTCTTAACTTTATCCCAATTGTCCCCTTGAGGTGCTATTTATATATTTTTGCTGCCCAAATAATTTAATAACGTTTTGTATGAGATACAGTAATACCTCCACATTAGCACATTTAACAGAAAACTATCACAAGATACTCCTGAAATGTGTCTAAATGGTTGACAGTCCAGGCAGGTAACACTTGTTCCAGTCGGATGTCAGGGTACAGTGACTAGAAATGGCACAGAGAACTCTTAACTGAAGCTAAGAATATAATGATAAGACAACTATTCCTGACTAGAGCCAAAGCCTTGCGCTGAAGCTAACTTTAGATGTGGTCTTTTTAGTATTGAGACTGATTTTTGACACATTGTTCACCGTCGAGCCTCACGTGTTTAGCTGCTGGAATGTGCTGTCAGGCTGTTCTCTTAAGACCAAATTGAACGCATGAGAACAGAAATCCATTTCTATCGCCATTGCTAGTGGTTTTGTAAAAGTAATTGGTTTCACCCAAAATGAAAGCCATCACTAACACAGTTCAGTAACCATAGACCTCGAGAAGTGAAAAGAGTCTTACAATTAATCCTTCACGTTATGCAACATGAGAACTACTGCTATGTTCATCTTTCTGAAAGAAATCAGAACTTCTCCTCTTACCAATTATACAGTGACCTCCAAAATAACTAGAAAAATCAGAGATCTCTTAATAATATCAAGTATGTGTTTTACAAGAAAAACATTCCACACAAAACCTGAGCTCCTGAAAGTCTCCAAATGCCAAGGTGGACGTCCATATTGCGGCTGAGGACGGTCTCCCTGTTAATTTTTCTCGAAGATGGCTGGTGCAAACAGCACCTCATAACTACGTAAAAATGGTCGCTCAGATTAAATTATGCAAACGTAGTTTCAAAACAACCTACTCAAGTTTCAGCGCATTAAAGATGGACCTGCAAAGCGTTTGCCACGTTGCGTCTGGTTCCGGCGGAACATCAGTGAGACGAGGGGAGCACAGACCCCAAGTTATCCTTACAAAGACACTGAAACCTAAGCGCCTGAACATCAAATCCCACAAGCACGTTCACAGCCTTGGACCTGGTCCCTGAACACTGGATCTGTCACCAATGCTAAACAAGACAGCGCCATTAGCACCTCGTGAGATCCCTGTCCCGCACTGGCAGCAGAGGGGGCCATCTTTGAAAGCTTGGTCTCATCTTTTAAAATTCCATATCCAGAGAAGGAAATTTAAAAATGGGGGAGGGCATTAAAGTGTACAGCATAATTTGTTAAGTATATAAGATAATTAAGATATCGTTTAAATAATCCATTTCTCCAAAATGGTATTTATTTCAACCTGGCAACTTTTCACAAACAGACATTCATCTACAGAGATTTTTCTGTGAACATAGTTTCTATTTTTCTTCTACTTAGAAACAAAGGATAGGAAAATGCAGTGATTCTGACATCAAAGTAAGGCTGATAAATTTAATATGCAGTTGAATTTCAAGGTTTCAGACATTGGCTCTGTAAGAAACACATCAGATGTCTCCAAACTGATCACTAGTCTAATCGGGTTTTCTAGTAAGTAATCTCTAGATTCAAATAGTTTTTCTCTGTTCACTCCTATTCATGCTAAACACCAACGAGAAATTTTAAATAATGAGTTACATAAACTGTCCTTCCTATTTAGGATTAGCTGAAACAATTTGCAAAACAGGAAAAATAACTATGAAATATTTCATTTTCAAATAGTCAGAAACTGTTAATTATATAAAATATGAAATGTTAAAAAATAAATGCACCTTTAGTATTCCACGAGTTAATAAATAGGGAATCATTTTGCTCTGAAATATGAAACCAACATTACTGGTGTCAAATTTGAATTTTCCCTTTTTCTATGACCTGAATTTATAAACCAGAACTATTTAACCGCTATTTACTTCCACGTACTCCCCGCGCTGATTACTTCTCTTTCTACAACTGAGTAAGTTTACTTTACCCCAGCATCAATGCAGCAGCGTTTCATGATAATTTCCTACAGCCTGATCCTGCTGTATTTATGCGTATATATCTAGTTTCGGTTAGTTGCGCTGAAAAGTTCATTACTTACTCTTGCACACTTCTTAAACTAGTATTGCAGACCTCGCTACATGCTGGTCAAACCGTTAAAAGAAAGGTCCTCCAAATAAATCAACGTTCTAGGCCTCAAACTATCAAAACTGATAGAAACGAAGGAAACAACACATCACCATTTTGCTTTAATGTCCCCAGATGGGCAGAGAGAGCGCTCTGGGGCCTGCTGGTCACCCCACCCTACCCACGCTTTGGGTAAGACTGAGAATTCACGGCCCTACTGGCGCGTTCAGCAGAATCGCAAGATGGTAACACTAGTGGAAAAGTGTTGCGCCGCTCCAAGGGCCGCCTCGAAAGGTGTCTACATTGAAGGGCAAAGCCAGCCCGGTGTGCTCAAGCCCTGTTTCTTTTTCACCCCAGAGTTGCTGGCGGACTCCCGCGCACTGAGAAAGGGGGATGCGGTCTTTCCGCGGTGGCCCCTCAGGCTCGGCTCCCCAAGCACTCCAGGGGCCTCTGGGACCCAGGAGGATGAAAAGAAGGCTCCGGGCCATTCCCACCCCCAACCCCCGTATTTGAGCTGTTGTGGTTCAGAATACCCACGGAACACCCCTAACGCGCAAGGGAAGAGGGGAGACAAGATACTTCGCCCAGACAGCCTGGCCCCCTTCGACCCAGCCTCACCAACAGCCAGAGCCGGGGAGAGAGTTCAAGCTCAGGGAGCGAAGCGCGGCGGGACGCGAGATGGAGCCCCCCCAGGGGGCGGCCGGGGCGTGTCCCGCGCACCCCGCCGCCCTCCCCTCCTTACTTCTGGATGAGCTGTGGCAGGCCGGCCTGGGGCGGGGGCGGGGGTGGCGGGGGCGCCCCTCGCGGCCCGGGGGGCGCGGGCGCATCTCTGTCGGGCTGCTCCGGACCGCTGGGCTCCGCGTCCTGGCTCATGGCTGCGGCCAGCACCATGCGGGCGAGGCCGGCCGGGGCTCGCGGCGGCGGGCGCGGAGGGCGGGGCGCACCGGAGCTCACTGCCCGGGGTCCCCGCGCCTAGTCCCCTCGTCCTTCCCGGCGGCGCGGGGAGGAGGCGCGAGGGGCGGGGAGGAGACTGGCCAGCGGCGCCGCCTCCTCCGCCCGCTCGCCCGGCCCGGCCCGCGGGGGCGGGGGTGGCCCGGGGCCTCGGCCGGCGCCTCCTGCGCAGCGGGCCGGGGTGAACGCGGGGTGCGCCGCCCGCGCCGTGTGCCGAGCCCCGAACCCGGCGACCCTCCGCGCGGGGTGAGCAGGCGGGGAGCGCGCCGGCTCCTGCCGGGACCGCGGCGCTGCTGTTCCCGGGACGGCGCGCCCGGGACGTCCGCGTGCATCGCCACCCGAGCGCCGGCGTGGCTCCGTCGCCCCAGGAGCCCAGCCGGCCCGTTCATCGGGGACCCTCCCGGGAGCCCGAGGACTTGCACCCTCACATCTCAGATCACCAGACACGAGGCTCCCCCAGTCCAGCTGCCCTTTCTCAGGGGTCCCCAGAAGCAGCAGGTGGGACCCTCGTGAGTGTCTGGTTTATTTTAATTGTCACTGAAATAACTCCGCGAGGGCAAAGACCAAATCAAGTGAACTTTTATTCTTGGTATTTATTGCCAAAACGTCCGGGGAAGTATAAAGGGTGGGGAGAGAATTCGCCAAGGTCGTGCGTCCACTACCACCACCCCGAGGCTCCCGTCCCTGCCCCGGGCCACGGCCTGTCCACCTGCGCCCCAAGCCCGCAGCTGCGGTGGCGGATGTCGCGCGAGGTGAAGGTCCGCGAGCCCCTTGCGGGGCGGCTGGGCGCCTTCGCTGGTCCGGGTTTAAGGAACAGCCTGGTCCCGCAGGTCCGGCTAGGAGCTGCGCAGCGGCAGCACAGCGGCCGTTCAGGGGGCCAGGTCTGCGATGGGCACCCAGGGAAGCTCGGAGAAGCGGTGCCTTCGGCCCACGCCGGCTGCGCAGCGGCCTAAGAGGAGACTGCTGCGGCTCCAGGCCTCAAGAGGGAAGATTCGGGGGGGGGGGGGGGGGCTCTGAGACCAGGCCACGGACCGGATCCGGTGCAAGATGCTGGCTTCTCTTTCCAGACTTTATTACCATCCCACCCACCTCAGGAAACCGCCTGCGGCCCCCTTCGTCCGCCAATCTACCCGGTGCCTGTAATATGCTCATTTCCTCCTTTTTGATCTTCCCTCACTTTTTTATGCTTCCTGTCTTCCTCCTTTGACAGATACAACTTTACTATAAACCCGGGTCTTCATAAAGATCAGACCATCGTGGTGCCCGAAATGAGTCTCACCCCAGTCCTCGGGTAAATAAGGGCTGATGTCAGTGCTCATCTCACAAGTGAGGGCGGTGGTGTGACCTCTGGGCAGTGTGTGGCTGATTGGCAAGGGGCTGAAGAAACAGAGCCTTGTGGCCGGTTCATCTGTTAGCTTTACTTTCTCTTACTACATTTCTTACTGTGGTTTTCGTAAAACCCCATCTTCTATCCCAACCCTCATCTTCAGACTTTGGTGGAAGGAAATTCACTAAAATTAATATCTCAACTCTGCTGGAAATTAAAATTAAATATTTTCAAATATCTGTGCTGAGAATCTTTCAAAAACCTCTGGGGAAAGGGCTTTACAGTCACAAAGACAGACCTGTCTGGGGGTCCAGACTTCCTGGGGACTGATTTCTCTCTGGTATCAGTCACCAAACGCCGTGACAGCAGGAGTGATGGGACTGTCCTAAAGATTAGAGACAATGTTTCTGGTGTATCTGCAGAGCTGTTCAGTGGGACACAGGATTTTCTGTATTCCAATCTTGTAGCCAAATACAATCACAGATTCCAAACCCCAGGAAACTGAGTGCCTGGAAGTCACAATACTGTTCTCGGTGAGTCTATCCCCATAATACTTTAACTGAGGGGACTCTGTTATACAAACATAGCTATCTGCATCTCAAAAACAATGTACTAGTATATGTGGCCAAATAAGAAACAGTGGGTTTGTCTGGGGATTCACTAGGCTTTTCTTCCATCCTTTCTGTAAGTTTAGACTTTTCAGTGTAAGAAAAAAGTAACAATTCCCAAGGTGTTTTTCAGAAGCCCTTTTCCATGGTTATGGCTTAATACGTGCAGTTGAAGTGTCCTGTCACTTCTGAGGTTGCACTGGGAGCAGAACCATGGGCAACAGCAGTACTGCAGAGCCTGCCGTCTCCGAGGGCCCCGGACTGTCAGCCAAGAGCATACCAAGCAAGCATTTCCATGTTACAAGTCACACATCAAGCGCATTGCAAAGTTCCACTGGGGACACATTTAATTTACCTCCTGTCACTTCTTTCCAAGAGTGACGAGAAAGCGTTAGAACCTGGCTGGGGTGGCAGTGGCTGTTTGTCCTGTCCTGTGCCCTTCAAGGGTGTATTTCATGGTGACCAAAGCGAGAAAAAGGCTGAGTCACCCACTTCACGAATGGGGAGTGTGACGGCAAGGTGAGAGAGCTGGACGCGTCTGTTCCGCTCCGCAGAAGCACCCTGACCCTCCTGACCTGCAAATACACTACAGTCAGGCGGAACGGCTATGATTGTGGATTAGTGCATTCGCCACTTAACAGTCAGCTGTCACATGCTTTCACAGGTTGTCCTCACACTCGGCCACCACGTGAGGTAACGGCTGTTGTCTGTTCTGTAACTGAGGAAATTGAGTCCCCACTGGAAGAACTTGTTCCAAGTCACCCTGCTTTTATGGGACAGAAGGACCACACACAGATCGCTCTGTCCATCCGCAGGGCTCACCCCTCACCCTGACTCAGTAGCAGAAGTGGAGTTGACACGTTCCCTGTCTTCCACTGAGTATAAGATGGCGCCTGCATGTGGTTCAGCAGTTCTACTCTTGTCCACCTAGATGAGAGTGTGGTAGGAGATATCAAATTGACAGTCACAAATTGACAGGAGAAAATTAAAAGAAGTAAAGCAGCTTAGCCGGAAGCTGTAGGAAGCAGCAGGAAGCAGGACTAGGTCTCTGCTGGCCTAGGGTCATTCGCCAGCCATGCCAGGACTCTGACACTCACACCAACCTGTTTCTTGTCAGTAAACACCTGCTGACTTCTGGACTCTGGTCTTAAGTTTTCTTACGCCTTATTTCACTTGATGATCACCACTTTGCAGACCCAGAACATGGATGGACCTACCACATCTCATTCAGTCCCAGTCTGTACCACTGAGACCCTCTGTCCTTCTTTTCCAGGGGGGAAGTTCCTCCCGAGAGGAGTGTGAGCGTGCATGTCTGTTGATCTGTCTGAGATCGTTGAAGATGCTCTCTGTTCTATGATCTGCCCTAGTATTTTCTTTTTTTTTTTTTTTGAGACAGGGTCTTGCTTTGTAGTTCAGGCTGGCTCTGAGCTCACTATGTAATCCAGGCAAGCCTCGAATTCAGCAATCCTCCTGTCTCTGCCTCCCGAGTGCTGGGATTACAGGCGTGAGCCACCACGCCCGGCTACCCTAGTATTTTAACACGACTGTTTCATAGAGTCCGATGATATCCAGAGTTAGTGGAGCTAGACACGCATTCTCCTGCCCCAGTGGGAGAGTCAGCGGCGAAGTGAATCAGAACTGTCCAATAAAACCATAACAAGGGAAACTGACTCAGCAATTACCCTTTGAGGAATTTATTCCATGGGTTTATTTGCAGCCCAAATCAGAGCTCCATATACACAAACCCGGAATGCTGAGCACTGGGCAACTGCTTCCATAAAGATGCTTCCTGCATGTGAAGGAACCGATGTGGCCCCCAAAGGGTGGCAGACTCTGTACTGCAGGGAAAGACTCCTGGGAATACTGTTCTGGGTCAATGCAAGTTCCCCCACAGTCTTGTATGACATTTGTGTAAACCCTAAGGGCATAGACCACTTCTGGAAAAAGTATGTAAGTAATTAATAATTAACATTAAGTACCTCTGCAAAATGAGATAGAGCAGGAAACTTCCTTTTATTTAAATTGGATTAAAACTTATTGAAATATATACTATTTGACTTTTTTCTATGAACATTATATTCTTTGTTAACTAATAGCCAAAAAAATTTTAATTTTCTAACTAGCAAACATTAACAATATTTAGTACATTAATAGGATGATTTTTTTTTTTTTGAGACAGGGTCTCGCTTTTGAGTTCAGGCTGGCCCTGAGCTCACTATGTAGCCCAGGCAAGCCTGGAATTCAGCAATCCTCCTGTCTCTGCCTCCCGAGTGCTGGGATTACAGGCGTGAGCCACCATGCCCGGCACTATGTGGTACTGACTGCTGGTGGGCCTGAGTCTCCACGCCCAGCATTGTATGTGGTTACCGGGATCAAACTCAGGATTTTGCACTCGAGAGGCAGGCGCCAGAACCACTGAGCTAAATCACCGGCCCAATAGGACGATTACTGTTAAAGCAAAAAATCATCTGAAAGACTGAAGGAGAAAGGCACTTGCCAATGTACATCCAGATTTAAATTCTACCTTTTTGATATGCTGTCAGTTCTAAAGAGACGGTGAAGTCGGTTGCAAGCAGCCACGATGAAACAACTGCACTCTACTAGTTTGTCAGTTGTGGGTCCCGTCAGCAGACTATCTATCAGGTGGGCTGTGACAGAGGAGCTGTTAGTTATCTGGGTGTTCAGAATAATGGCTTCCATTTTTTGAGCGTTCCTCTAATGGGCCACCTGCTTTTATAGACAGGAGAACTGATGCTCCGTGAAGTCCAGCCCCAGCCCACTAGAGAGCTGGGCGCTGGCCTCCCACCCCACCGCAGCTCCAGGAGTTGAGCTTTTAGTGTCTCCAGGTTTGTGGGGTTTCTGAGAATGGACAAAACCTTCCGTAAATCCTCGAGGCTTGAACCTGTCTCCTGCCTTCGCTATCCCATTGTTTGGTGTCCTTTCTCACCACCTACCCTAGCTTCTCTTACTGTGAAGTGAGCTGTGTCTATTTGTTAGCCCCTCTGTCAAAACCAGGGTATAGTCTATAGAATGAATTCCCACCAAAGTTTAAAAACAATCGCAAATCCTCTCGTGGGTTCACAAAAGATCTGCTCTCTCTCTCTCTCTCTCTCTCTCTCTCTCTCTCTCTCTCTCTCTCTCTCTGAAAACCTGGGAGAGGCAGTGGCTGGAGGATGCTGTTTTAAAAATAAGATGGTTACTCATGGAACTGGACGTGCATTTGAATTTGAAGGAGAGTCAGGGAACTTTAGCTGACGAAAAGTGAGGACATGACCCGCGAGGCTCTTTTCTGCCTAACAACTCAGAGAACTCCCTCATTGGCTGGAGGGAGAGCTGGGCTTCTGTCTCCGACGGGAATATTTCACCAGCGCTCTTTTCGTCTAACAAGCCCCACAGGTACTGCCTTAGAGCCAAAGCAGCAGCTGATCCGGGGTCTGGACCTTGGGTGTACCCACTGTTCCTGGGCAGAAGAGCAGTTATCCCAAGCCAGTGGTGGCATCAGCACCTTTGCCTCCCCAAGGAGCATCGTCGTGCCCAGCACTGCCCTTCCACCACTGGTTGGCAAAGCAGTGGTAAAACACTAAGGTCACGTAGAGCCCCCAGCCCAGGCTTGGAGCAGCACAGGGAAGGCCACCTCAGCGTGGCTTCCTGAAAATGAAGTTTCAAGCTATGATTGGATGAGGTCGACAATGATTTTCTCTCATTTGCTGTTTCCAGAAAAAAAGAAGATGGGGTCCGGTGAATGCTATACAACTTGTGGCAACTGAGTTTCTTTGGAGGGGGGAGAAGTGATAGAGGCTTGACATGAATGTGGAAGAAATGTTAGCTTGTGGCTAATTGCATGATTTAAATTCCATGGGGCTGGGAACCCCCTGTGGAGACCCAGCTTCTACCAGGCAGGCTTAATCCCCCGGGAATGTTGCTGTCATTCAGAGGCCAGGGTTCTTTGACTCCAGGCCCCAGCCAAGCCAAGCTGTGCTCCTAGGAGAGAGGGGATTCTTTTTCCAGCCCTTCCCCCAGCAGCCTCCCTGTCTTCCCTTTTCGATGGCTGGAGCTGCGGCTATGTGTGTGTCAGGCCACTTGGTCGTCACAGCATAAACATCTCAGGCTGTGTGCCCACCAGCTCCGGGATCAGGTGACCATTATGGAAGCCTACACCGGAGGCCTCCGCGTGCCAGCGTGACGCTAGGAACAGTGTGAGCCTGTGATGTGCTGACCTCACGGAGTGGCACCCGTGCAGCTGGCCCGGCAGGAGTGCCACTCCCTGGCATGGCCTCTTTGATCATCCCCGGGCCGCCCTACACAGGAGACCCTGCCTAGCTGCCTCCGGCACAGCCTTGGCCAGAAGCCGGGGAAGCCGGTCTGCTCACTGCGTGACATCGGCTGAGCTTCTTTACCTGTCTGAGCTTCTGTCACCCTCTGGAAAGTGGGAGCAGAGGTTTCTGTGAGGCTCCAAAGCACAGCGCTTGGGACACCGTCACTTGGCACGTGCAGGTGCAGCAAGCCGTCGTGGGCTGCTCAGTGCGGCTCTGACTTCCATGGGAGGTTCAGGGACCGCAAGAGTTTTCCTTGAAGGAGAAAGGGTTGCTCTCGTCAGGGTGTCAGTCATCCTCTGAGCCAACAGGCTTCGGGGTGAGAAGATCCAGTCTCACGTCATCTCGGCACTCCACGAGGGTGAGACAGGAAGCTTCCAAGTCGGAGCCCAGCTTTCCCAACTCAGTGACTTAGTGAGACTGCCTCTAAATCAAGAAATAAAAATTAAAAAGGGCTCAAGATATAGCTCAGTGCAGAGGCCCTAGGCTGCATCTCTATAACACCCCCCACACCCACCCACACACATGCAGGCTAACAGGAAAACGGGGATGTGGTCATAGGAACACACTGTGATGACAAAATTTATGGAACTGGTTTGGGTCCTGACTCTGCTCCACGCCTGCCCAGCGTCTATGGTCGTGTTATATAAACCCTCAGACCTCAGTTTCCTCATCCGTAAGACATGGACAGCAGATCTCTCCTTTCCATTATGAGGGCTCAGCTCGATCCACACCTGTCAGCATGTCTGTCTGTCTGCAACAACTGACTGTCCAATCACACGATGCCAGCAGTTCAGAGAACCAGAATCTATAGGGCAGGATGTCCAGGAGCATGGAGGTGGTGACAGTTATGGCTTGGTATTCTTTCTAGATGGGACTGAGTAGGACGGAGATTGCCTGCTCCTCAGGCTGTTCCCCTGAGGAACTTGACCAGCGATGATTTGAAGAATGACCAGGTGTAAGAACCGGCCTGGGAGCTGGGCTCCAAGCTGACCAAGGGGGATGGAAGAGGAAAAAGAAAGGGAGTAGCAGCAAGTTAAAATCTGGGAGCTCAGGGGCTCACATCTCCCTTTGACACAGGGCGCAGAATTATTATAGGTAGAAAAGCCAGCTAGACATATGTAGGCAGATAGATAGGACTGGCCCTTAAAAGAAAACCAAAAAACCAACTTGGAGGTTACTGCTGCCAGAGAAAAGCTACCCCACCCATATAAGATAAATAGCTCATTGAAATTCCAAACAAGGAGCCATCAGATTTTTTTTTTTTTTTGCTTTTGAGACAGGGTCTCGCTTTGTAGTTCAGGCTGGCCCTGAGCTCACTATGGTGCCCAGGCAAGC